>JANRGW010016257.1:0-12887 GCA_024733675.1 Psilopsiagon aymara | reverse complement strand
GGATAAAGCATTTCAATTTTGTGAATTTTTGGTGAAGTAACTGTTTTATTGACATTGGGTTCTGGATAAATCCTCGATGAACTTAAGAGTAACAAATTCATTCATCAGCAACAAATTTATAATCCTCCTGTCTTGGCGGATGAGTTTGTAAATGAATCATGATGAGTTCTGCTCACAAAACATAAGCCACTGGTGACAGGGGAAAGAGCCCACTGCCCCCTCCCAGCTATTTCTTTTATTTTTGCCATGTTACTCACGTGGCTGGTACTTGTTCCAGTTTGTGTAGCTCACGGAGTGATTCCTTCCCCCTGTACTCAGCCAAAAGTATTCTCCTGTGTTGTTAAGGTCTTGCAAGCCTGTCCAAAAATAAGTGCTCTCAGTCTTTGCCATGCTCTGGATCATGCTGTTGATACAAGCTTGCTCAAACCTTAAGAAAATAATCAAGACAAAATGTTTGTTAGAATAAAGTGGATCAATTGGTATTTCAGTGAATAGCTCTCATGAAATGATATACATTATGTGAGAAAAGAAAAATATGAGAGGTACTTAATTTTCTTTATAGAATGCTGTGGGGAGCTTCAGGCACAAGTCTGTAGCACAAATCACTATTTTTTCTGATATTTTTTCCAGCATTTGGGCACATAAACGGTAGATTAAGATAAAAGCTCAGTGCTTCAACTACAAGACGTAAAGAAAGAATATATTAGTATAGCACAAATAAAAAGAAGAAGCTCCCTGTATGAAGGACAAAGATGGCAGAGTCTGCAAAAGCTACAGAAGAAAGAAAACAAAAAGCTCTGCACAAATGTATCCTATTGGAACCAGACACAAAACCAGCACTAAGAAACCAGTCCTAAAGGACTCAAAGCTCAAGTTGATCTGACTGTGGAAAGAATCAGTTTTTCATTCTTTAATTTCTTCCTTAAAGCTACATGAGAGATTTACACCTTTTTGCAAGTAGTGATTGTTGCACAGAGCAACCCATTTGTCACTTAAACATAATTTATTAATACATAACTGGTATAGCATTATATGAAAATGCTTTACTTTATGAGCACATTTATTCAGGTTCCTATAAAAATATATAAAGTAAATTCACGGTTTGATGAAGAGTATACAACCTTCTGATTTCACATACTGTGAAAAGAACGGCTAAATACCATAAGGATGCTTACATTAATGTAAAAACCTGAATGTATGGGTAGCACTGAGATTGACTGAAAACTCTTAGTATTTTTATTTCCCCTGTGTGTTCTTTCTTTTGTATCAACTCCCCTTCCTCTACAACCTACCTTTTGGAGAATATTTGAGGATTGACGGATCAATACACTGAAGAGTTTTTGCATTTTACACAACAGAGAACAAACCTCAGCAGTAATTAAAAAAAGAAAGCTAAAGTAACAACTTGCCACTCCAATGTTGGAACTGGAAACTAACACCATAAACAGCGATGCCTAAACACAGCAAAAATCAAGTAAAGAGAAGTAAGCAGAAAAAGACAGAAGATGTGCTTCCAGTGGTGTGGAACATGTCCTCCGCTTCCTGTGACATCTGAGCTGCAAATGCTCAGCTGTGAAAATCTGTCCTTTGTGCTCTACCCTTTTCATCCTATTGTTGTCGTACCACAGTACAGCGCTGTCTGCATTGTGCACAATCCTGAAACCACCTGGCCAGCCCAATTCCCAATGTAAATCCTTCTGTGGGGTAGCCTGTGTTTGCCTAAATTTTCTAGCTATCATTCACAGACTGCTGGTGGTGAAATACTTCCTCATCCTAAATGGTGGGGAGATTCCCTCCTTCTTTTTTACATGGATGTTAAAGCATGTATGAAATATATCTATCATTATGTCCTAAATTTTAATGGGAATCCAACACACAGGGTAAATCACAACGAGAGCAGAGAAAACACAAGCATCTGGACATCTGCAGAGGAGAAAGCCTTTGCTGAATCTCGAATACAAGTAAATAGGAACAAAGCAAGGGAGGACAGACCTCAGATGCTTTCAAATATTTACTCTCTCCCCCTAGTTTCTGCATAAAATGCATACATCAATAGAAACAATTATAAAACATTAATTTAGATTAAAATTGATATATTTTTGTTATAAAAATCAAATGTATTTTCAGTTTTCAGAATCTTTTCCAAGTGCAATGATAAAGCTTCTTAAAGTTGTTACATCTCTCTGTAGAAAGCATTTTGCTTACATTCCTGCAAGCTCACATCTGCATATTGCTACAAGTGTTTATTAGCCTAACAGTTGTTCTTTACTAAATTTATTTTCAATTAAACAACAAAGCAAAGCACAGCTTTGATTTTAGGCAATGTTAGTAATTAGGCTTGCCTCACACAAATAGTTCATACCGGTAATATCTTTTGCCATGCAATACTTTATAAAGTTAGAGTAGCTCTTGTTAGAGGTATCTGCTGTCAATTAGGATTAACTACCTGTTCGTTACTGATACAAGTGCAGATGGGCAGAAATAACCACTGGAAGCATGTTCAAAACTTCGAGGGGTACTGTCGATTTTGTAACAATATCCACCATGTCTTTCCCATCCCTTAAAAGAAATGAACATTATTTTATAATTATTAATTATTATATACTTGTTAAAAGCTTTATCCCCTTTTGTAATTTGTCTGATCATCACTGACATCCCTACAGCCCTTTTCCTTTCTGCCCTGCTTCAAGAGTAGCTACCCTCAAGGTCGCTGAAAATGTGGGTAAACAAAGATTGTATTAATGATGCACAAATGAAAACAAGAAACTCCCTGTGAGAAGGAGGCAAGATGGCAATCTGAAAAAGCTACAAAAGTTTAAATCCTTATACTGTGTGAAAAGGATATTAGAAAAGATGAGCATCAAGGATGATGAAATGCATGGAGCTGCTTCCACAGATGCAGAAACTATGGAGGCTGGGACTCTTCAGCCCGGGAAAAGGAGATTCATTAAGGGGGTAGACTAGACACAGGCCTACAAACTGCTGAGGGCCATGAAGGTGGGCAGCTACTTCGGTACAAGACTTTGGGGACATCAAACTAAGCTAAGCTAGCAGGAGGAAGGTTCAACATGGAAAGAAGGTGGCATTTTTTCATTCAAAGAGTAGTATATAATGTTCTTTACTAAGTAATGTTGTGAATGCGAAGTTAACATGAATTCAAGGGAAAACTTACAAGTGCTTGGAAGAGATACTCAATGTGTGCTGTTAGCTACCACAAACCTTAAAAGGCTCAGGAAATCCCCTGAATGGCTGGGGACCAAGATAAAAGTGGGGGAAGTATTATCTGTATTTGTCCTGTCCTGCTCTTCCCCAAACATCACTTGCGGTCATCCATGGGAGGCAGAACATGAGGCCAAGTGCATCCTTATTCTGAGCAACTGCCCTTCTGCTCTTTACCAGGCTTTGTAGCCTTAATAGCAATTCTCTTCTTAAAAGTACAATTCTCTCTCACTACAGCAGCCATAAAGACAGATGCTCAATTTAGCACGATACTGTTATCTTTTGATGCACTAATTAAAGTGAAGAGGACTGGAGAAAACCATGAGTACAATCACAGCCAAGTTCTCCACAGAGAAACCTCCAACTTGATTATGAAGCAGCTGACAGCTCCAGAACCTGTTTCAAAAGCTGGTTGAAAGAAAATGTTTAAAGCAGTTATTTCAGTGTTGGGGAAAACTGCCCAGAGAACCTGACCTTTGCAATAAAATATTTATTCTCAGTAATAGCCTGCTGACTAAAAAGCACAGTTGACCTGCTAAGGGAAGAAAGTACTAAGCACTTTTTATGTCTCAGGATGACAGAAGAGTAGGAAAAAAAAAGAGGGCTCGGGTTTCTGGTAACTTGATATGGACATTCTGCAAAAACTGCAATCAGCAGAACCACAGAAAACGTTAAAGGCCAGTTCATCTGATGCACAAGTCATAAAATCAACATGAGATGAAAGCTCGGTAATAACACATAAGACTATAGAGCTTTTGAAAAGCAAACAACTGTGCTGGAGGCCAAAGCTCCCTGAGAATCTACTAGCAATCCAACATGAATGACAGTATGAGGTTAACAAAGCAAAAGATCAAATGTGAGAAAATAGATACTATGTACATTTAAGGTAAGGCAGCCACAGAAAAATGGGGGGGGGAAGGTAAATCTGGATAAAATAAAGACTTAGCCTGAGAAAATTAGGTCAATAACTAAGAACAACAGATACACTGAATAGTAAAAGTGAATACAAAATGTCTGAAATGAAATGTAGCTTTGAGTAAGTAGCTTAGTACCAGCTTCTTCTGATTAAATGAATATAACTTTTCAGTTTAGGAAGAAAAGAATCTATCAAAACCAAGGGACTACAACAGGATTCAGCAAATATTTTTACAGGGTGTGAAACATCAACAAGCAGACATTTATCCTGAGTAAGTTTGCCAGAGCAAACCAAACTACTTAAGACTCAAACTCTTGAGTCTCAACCCTGTGAGGTACCAGAAGTTCAAGTGCTGTCAAGCTTGCAACTACAACTGGAAGTCTGGATACCCTGCATATTTTTCACCTGGTAAGGACTGTGGCAAAGCTTTTTTACACTAATAACACACAGCATTCATGAGTGATGGAATACATCGGTCCAAATGAAACAAAGGCAGATACACTAAACTCTTGGACATGTTAAGTTAGAACCAAGCAGTAACTTCTGCCTCCGTAACAGTATGACCAGATGCTGGATTTGATCACTGTACACCTGGGGAAAGATTGCACTCAACTCCAAACAGTTCAGCTTCAACCTTCTTATAATGCAATAGAACTGCTTGGGTTTCTTGATTTCTCAAGAAAAAGAACAGGAAATTAAAAAAGGAAGACACTGAGCTGAAAAGTAAAGCAAGTTAGAGAGATTTTTGTTGACAGCAAAGGAGGTTCCCAAAACTCCTCCATAGTTTTGAATAAAATACAAAGTCTCCAAGTTTGCTCTTCTCATACTTTGAAGAAACTGATGGCAAATAAAATCATGCTTCAACACATTACCTTTTACTACCAAAATGCAGAGCATAAAAACCTGAAAACCCATTGCAATGTCCTATTTAGATAGCTGTGCTCCTTCTTATTTGTGTTTGAAGGCAAAATGAATGCTAATAAACGAGTGGAAAAGTTCTCTCTCCTTGTCAATGAATATGATTGTTTTTCACCCTGACATTCCATTTCAATGTATGAAAACCATGTGTGGGATAAGGCATCGTATAACAGCTATTATTTGCACAGATGGTGGACCAAAGGGTTTTTGCTTTTGATCTAGAAAGAAATAGGAACTTGGGTCACAACTGCTGACAACGCAACAAGCCACGAAAGGCATCCTGAGAAAGCATTTAAACTTACATTAAAATTTAGTTTACATACTTTTAAGGCAAACAATGAGATTTTTCCTAGCAAAGCATGTGTGTCTTTAGTATGAAAAACTAATTCATCTACCTCTTTACATCCATATGTTTGGTAGCTACATACACAGGCTTCCTAGAGAATACTGTTTTTAATGTTAAGGCTTCAAAACAAACAAAGCCCACAAAATCCCTTACCTCTGGACAACTTGATTCCAGCTCAGGAGAGACATTACTGAATTCCCCTGCTTTTTTGCAAATGTAGAAAAATTTGTCTTCACATTTTTTAATCTTCCAATGTCCCTCCTAAAGAATAAAGAGAAGCATATTCTGCACATACTCATACTGTCATGCATATCTATACACACATCAGATTATTACACTTTCTCCTCGTAGTTTAACTTTTCAGTAAAATGAAAGAATTTTTCTCACTCCATTTATTTATCCTTAGCTGGATCATTTACTTCTATCAACACTGTCAGCTGGACTTTGCAAATCAGTCATGTCTGTTTGAGTAACTATTTGGGATGCAATCCATCTTAATTAACTAACACTGTGGCCACACCAGAGCATTTTTCAGAATAGATAGGAACTTTCTTCCTATCTATCTTAGTTCTTTGTAAGATTAATCTTTATATTTGAACAGCTGTTATGCAAAATATTACAAAGTTTGTATGATATAATTTTCAAATATTTGTACACACTGCATGTAATTTAAACTTTCTTTTCCTTTGTATTTTACAAGCTGAGTAAAATATGGTTTTGTGTACCTAAACCCCAAGATTTTACTGCTTCCAATGGAAGCCCACTTTTCCAGGTCATTGTAATTGTCTTGGCTTTCCCATGAGTTTAAGATTGTAATACGAACCCACTACTAGAGAGATAACAGAAACTCCTCTTGCTACAGTTTTCACACTTAGACAAAACATACTTGAAAAAACAAACAAAAAAAGGATTATAGTGCTACTTACATAAGTCATGTATTAGTGAATGTAAGTACTGTAATTGTAAAATAAAAGTAAATTTATGACCAAATTATTAAAAGAACCCCCAAAAACCCCAAAACCAAAACAAACTAAAACCCACACAACCAACAGGGCCATAAATACCGGTAAGACAGGACTCAGTTATCTGAGCATTACTCCAACTTTTAGAACACCTGACCAATTTGGGGTCAGTCTTACTGCTGTCAACTTCTGCAATGTTATGTAAATTTAGGCTACTATCTGCTTTTTAAAAATGCTAAGTAAAACTTACTGAACGGAAGATAAAATAGACACAGCTGACACTCAAAACATGAATTTGAAGTGTTCAAGGCGAGAACTGATGCATCATAAATTATGATATACACTACCTGCATTTTAAATTGCTTTGTCTATTAAAATACCTACTCATATTTGTTCTCTTCCATTTGGCAAATATGTAACATTTTTTACTGAATATAACCTCAAAATCTATGACTAATCCTGTGTGCATCAGCACTGCAAACTGCATTAGTTTCTAAAGGCTACATTGCATTTATCACAACATAAACATTAGGAGTCAAAAACCAGTCATACTACAGGTCATGGTTTAAAAAAAATATGCAGTGAGAAAAGAAATTATCATGAGCTAAAATTAATGTGTTTGTTTCATTCTTTCAAAAAGAAAAGGAAACTTACAGGTCTTTGCGCTGAAACACAGAGTTGTCCAGTTCTTTGAAAGGTGTTAGGTTCTTGGCTGTGCCAGTTAGAGAATTTTACTGGGGTGCTATCTGACCACTCAAAAACAGCAGAGGTGTTCTTACTGTATAACCCAATCCATGTTTCAGTTACATTTTCTGTAAAAGAATGAGTTCAGATTTTAACGGTGAAGAAATAATGCCTTTTGCTCCTGTAACATCAACATCACTATTAAAAATTATTAATGGAATTTTCATAAGAATTTCCTTCTTTTGATTGGGGGGGGTGGGGAGAGCTGTACAAACCTTGAGAAAACTTACTGCTGACATAATGTTCTACTGCCCATGAAGGCTAAATTGTTGTAAAAACACATCAACGTACACAATAATATGCTTTGAAATCCTGAAAAATACAAATCAAGAGCACATGCACTTTTTTGAAGTGTATGTGGGAGAAAGCCTGACATGGAAGGGAAAGATTTCTTTGTATAACTTTTCACGGCATACTCAGCTTCAGGTTTCTCTGAGTGGTGTTTGTAAGTTCCAGTGACAGCACAGTTGTAGCCAGTGGCTGGCAAACAGGAAAGGCAGGGTTTGTGGTTTGATCTAATGTCTTACTTGGCCAGCTACTAGAGCCAGAAAAAGCAGACAGACTTTCAGGCATGTAAGCCCTTTTCCTGAAGAGAAGCCTGAAGGAGGGCTGAAATAGAAGCAGCAGACTTTGAAGCTGGATACAAGCTGAGAACAATTACATTTATCCATTACAACATCTCTGGAAACAATGGCATTTGGTATCTATGGAGGGTATTAGCACAGATGATGAAGATGATGCAGTGGTTAATCTCCTAAGAAAGACAGACAGGGCAGCAAAGAGGATAGGAGGTGGGAGAGATGACAATGGAAGTTGATGTCCAGTAAACCCAGGTTAACACACCATCCTGCAATCATAACTGATGGAACAGGGTGATAAAACACGTTACTGTGCCCCAGGTCTGGGAAGCTTTAACTCATGGACACACTGTGCAGCTCTGCCAGCGCACTGATGTCAGTTGCAGGCACAAAGTACTTTTCTTTGCTGCTGTTATGACAACAAAGTTCTTGGCATTGCTGCAAAGACCTTTTGTTCATTACATCCCTTGTTTAATTATACTACTTCTTAGGACAATGTGAACTAGCAGGACCCCTTTGATACACCCTGCTGCCATCAAAACTGATTTTACCAACATACCAGCAGCAGCAGCAGCTTTCAGGGTGGACAAGGCCTGCTTGAAACCAAAAGATACTCTGAATTGCTTGTAGCTTCTAAGCAGAATTCTTGAGTAAGGATGATCACAGAGAATTTTGCAACAGTTTTGCAAGGGACCAACCAAGACACAAAAGAACAAAAGCCAGCTTGATTACTGTAGCCTCACTGTAGTTACTTTGTTGTTTAATTTCTTTAATTTAAGTATGGGTATTAGAGAAGGTGACGCTATGTATTTTTAAGACTCCTGGAAGCACGCTTTTTTGGGGGGGGAAACATCATTTGGGTGAGCCATGAAATATAATGCTGAAGTGGCTAACAATACTAAAGGGCTGCACAAAAGAGCATCACAAAACACATCAAGAAACACTGAACACTTTTAACTCCTAAAACTCACCACTTTCCAGCAAGTTAAAGAGCAGCTCTGCATCTGCCATGGAGGATATACTAATGAGCCCACTATTGTCACTCTGGCATGAGACAGAAGCATCATTCCAGCTCTTCTCCTCTCTGTAAAGTCTGTAGCAGTTGCGATTGTGTGGGTACCAGCCAGAATCACAACGAGTGGTGTAATACTTCCATGTATCTTTTAATCAAGCATACAAAATTTGTGAATATTAAGATAGAATTACTAAGGTTATGCTGTGCTCATAACACATTCAGAGCTACTTTTTTTATCATCATACACTGAAATCACAGTTGACCAAGATGACTTAAGAAGGCCAAAATGCATACCGTAGGACACATCACATGCCAAACAAACTGAAATTATTCCCACTTTATTTTATGATTCAACCATTTTGGCCACTGGACTACTGCAAACACACTAATGAATCTGCTATCAATTTAAAACAGGTTGTATCTCCTTTATTACCTCTGAATCTGATTCAAAGCTGGCTAAAGGTTTTTCAGGCGAACTACCTACAAAAAGTTTGGGGAAATCCTTTATCTGAAACAAGTGGAGAAACTTTCTTTGCAGTTATCAGGAAGAAGTTGAACCTATGTAAGCCATTCTTATAAAAATAAAAATTAATTTCTGAATAAATTCAATTCTATCTTTAACTTCCCCACAGAATGTGAGTCTGAGGCATTCTATGTACTATCTACGCTACACTCATGATATTAGCACTCTAAAAACATATATGCACAGTGCTTTTTGTACATCAGAAGTACAATATGCCATAAAAATAACTGCAAATTTTGTGCTGCATTTATACAACTTTATTCATTGTGGGCCACTGGTTAATTCCATTCAAAGCTGAAAACCTGGTTTTAAACTCAAAAGCGTGGCTTTATTGTAATATAAAGAGAATGAGTATTCTGTACTCATGAGTACTCTGGTCATGTAAGGAACCAATTAAATGCTATTAATATTAAAATTATTTGTCAGCTTCAAGACTCTCAACATGTTTTCCAGGACTGCATATAAGCAGAAGTGTTATTATGTCACTTAAAGGTAACTGCATTCAACTTAAACTTCCAAACCTACACACTTAATAAAGCTAAGACTCTCTTCTGCTGACTTTATATTCATGTGGCTTTCTCTTGTGCTCCCTCCACACCCACAAACAGGACAGAGTAATACTGAAAGACTTACCCAGTGTTTCGTGCTCTGTCTTATTTAAGTATTTTTTGCATACAAAAGGCAATCCAGATTCACATAAATAACTTTGCCAGCCATACTTCAATTTTGAATTTAGCACTGCACAATGATTTTCTCTAAACCGGTTATCAGAGACATCTGCAAACAGTTTTGAGAAGCACAAAATTACAAAAAACCAGGTCTCGCAACATGGTGTTGTAAGGTGCTCTGCATCTTACTGAAGGCATCTACATGCACCTCTGTACACCCAAAACACCAAAACTATGAACAGCTGAACACTGACCATGAGTTATACATGTGTAGCAATTCCTCCTTGGCTGCTGCTGCGAGATGAGAGGCTGAAATAAGCTCTAGTGCCTATTTATATCTGTTGGTGGGCAGACTCAAAATGTAGCGAACCAAGATACAAAGCTCATGCTAATGTACTTTAACAAGATGTTAATATAAGCAAATTCAAACTCCTTTTTTTTCACTAAACTAGCCAGCTCATAGCTTTTAAACATGCAACTGGAAACTTAGAAATGCCTTTAAAGGTAAATGACAAAACAGCTTGATGACCAATGCTTTGAACAGATTGTTTCAATTGATGCTACATCTCTAGGAGCTTTTAGTTCATGAATATGAATAGATCTACCAAAAAAAGAGGTACACTTGTTTGTTTGATACATTTTTCAAACGCAGCTGTAGGAACAGCAGTCTTGTATCAAGCAGCAGTTATAGACAGCAAATAATTGCACTGCTGTAACATATCCAAGAGGAACATCAAGTACTTGCTCTCCAGTTCACAAACACTAGTGGTGCTCCATCTGACCACTGCCAGCCAGCATCTTCCTCCAGGCGATTCAGGCCAGTCCACAGCATCATGTCTGTGGCATTTAACTGCCCTGAAACAGAAAAAATAAAGTAATACTTCAGTCTTTCCCCATGTTTTAAAACATCTACAGGTATAGACCTACTGTTCTGACTTAACTACAGTAGGAAAAAACCAAAACTTCAAATCAGTCTCCAGAAAGTTCAGGCTGTTTTCTCTGTCCCTAGAAAATGTCTATTACTTTGTTAATCAACACAGATGAAAAGGAATAAACTCAGAAGTCTGCATCCTTCAAAAGCTATTTATCCTGCAAACCTTTCCTGGAGACCCCTCCCTGTTGCCAACCTTGGAAGTTAATGTAGAACAAGCAGCTACATAAATGCTAGCCTGTTCCAGCTTTCCATAAACCATGTTCAGTCCCATTACAGCCCAGAGGCATATCAAGCTCCTGATGAAATAATTGTAAAAACTTCCTGTTGGCTTATATCCTGCAATTGAAAATTAGCAATAATGGGAAACAGCGGGAAAGAAACCTGAGGCAACCTTTTGCATCACAGCTTTCCCACCCACTCCTCCACTTGGTCCTCTCCACACATGCTAAAATACCCACAGAAGGCATGCTGTCAGAAGGCATGCTGTCAGAAGGCTCCACAAAATTTGTCTGAGATGCTTGCTGTACAGGGGAAAACAAAAGGCTTATCAGAGAAGGAATACTATCCATTTATGGAAACAGAGTTGCCATTTTCCCCCAAACAGGATATTTACTTCAAGTCTACAAAATGTTCTCATCATTTGCATTTGCAAGATACTTTATTTTTTTGCAAAGAAAGCTTGACAGGAGAAAGGGACACCAGGGTACATTGTGGAGAAGGTAAATGCTTGTATAATCCTCCAAAGAAAACACACTCCATAACCACAGCTGCAAGAAAGAATGGGACTCTCTGCAGGGAGAGATGATTAAGACAATTATACCCTCAGTTAACACACACCACCACTTCTGCACTCAGGTTGTTAACTCTACTGAGGTGCACTATGTGACAAAGACTCACGAGCAGCAATGGGAGAGACGTCACAAGCTCCAATGCTTACCCCTTTTTCACAGGTAAAGAGGAAATCTAACTACATCTCTGGTTACCACAAGGTCCCCAGAGAAATGTCTACTCACTGCTTAAGTTATTTATGTAGTTCTGCTCTTCAGGGCTGGTGACACTCAGGAGGTCTCCTCCTTGCAGCTGACAGGCAGCTCTTGCCTCACGCCAGGTCAGCACAGATGCAAGGTTGAACTGGTAGCAAAGGTTTGTGTCAGGGTTCTTCTTCCAGAACACATCACAGCCACTCTCTGCTTAGAAACAGACTCATCACCAACAGCCCAAGACTACGAACTAATCAGAAATGCAGTAAGTTGAACAATTCAACTAATGACAATGGCATCCCAATGGAAGAACAATTTTGAACTCCTTTCATGTTCCTTTGTTAAAAAACATACGGAAATAGGGCACAAACAATAAAATGTTGCTCCATATTTAATACAACTGATAAAAGACTCGGGAGTTGATCTGCGGGTGGTGGTGATTTTCACAAAGACTTGTGAAGCCAGCGGAGCTACATTTTCATTTATACCAGCTGATCCTAAAGCTGAATGTTAAAATACTCAAACTATGAACACCTCACCCAACTTGCAGAGAAGCAGTCACTGGATGTCCTTCTATCTCATACTCAAGACAATAAGCTTACCATAATTACAAAGTATAAGCAAGGCTGAAAATACCATCTATTATTAATGGTTGCCCAGGTGGTTTTAAGATGCATTAGAACAAAGATCTGAAAAGTAGAAAAGCAGGGAGGGCTTTTCCAAACCACTTCTGCTCAGAGAAAATGCTATTTTTTTTTATTTATGCAAGAAGCTGGAATATCCTTGGAGATCACACATCCAGAATATTTCTGATAGCAACTATTTTTAAGGCTATTGCTTCCATGTGTTTTAGGCCCAAGACGTGTCCAAGTATGTACAGAAGAAAAAGAATGTGCAAGATGTAATGCAGTCAAAAGCAAAAAGTGACTTTGGAAGGGCAACCCTTACTTTACATGCTCCAGAGATGCTCTCTATGTATCACTGGGACAGAGGAGAGAGAGCTTTAGCTGCAGGGTTACATCAGTGGGCTGTGTGGAGTAACATCGTTTTGCTCTGTGCCCCCCCCCCCCCCCCCCCCCCCCCC
>JANRGW010016254.1:0-17469 GCA_024733675.1 Psilopsiagon aymara | reverse complement strand
ACAGGGGAAGTTTAGATTGGATATGAGGAAGAAATTCTTTACTGTAAGGGTGGTGAGGCACTGGAATGGGTTGCCGACAGAAGTTGTGAATGCTCCATTGCTGGCGGTGTTCAAGGCCATGCTGGACATAGCCTTGGGTGCCATGGTTTAGTGTGAGGTGTCCCTGCCCATGGCAGGGGGGTTGAAACTAGATGATCTTAATATCCCTTCCAACCCTAACTATTCTATGATTCTATGATATGATGTATTATGTCAGCTACATCTCCCAGGGAAGCTCTAGTGAGCTTAAAATATCAAAGTGGAGAAAGCTTTGGCTGGTAATCTAGACAGAACATAAGGGCTCTGACAACACCCATACTGGACGTTTCACTGGAAAACTGCAAAAAGTGCATTCCATATGGCTTCCAAAAAATCCCACAGTCACTACCAACAGGGAAATTAGAGGCCTTTAGAAATCAACCTCAAAATTCTTCCGCTGTCTGTCTCCCTGGACATTGCGTTCCAAGATTAGCAATAGAAAACAAAAACCACAAACTTTAAATAGCTTGACACAAATAGAATTAGTATATAAATTGCTGCCATTCAAGAAGATATTTTTTCTTATAATATTTTTTCATAGATTTATGAAAAACACAGTGTACTATTGCACATGCTTTCAAATCAGAGCAAGGTGTTTGTAATTATGAATGGTGAAATTGTGCACTTGCAAATTTGAGCTTCAAAAGGACCAGGGCACCATGTCTGCAGAAGTGACTCAAGGGCAAATCGTTTTCATGAAGAGGCTTATTCCTGAACTAGTCCTCTTTTGCTACAAGAGAGCCAGTAGCTTAACCTAAAACCAGGCCTTAGCGGCAAAGCTGTTTCATCTGAAGAGTGAGCCGAAGCACATACTACAAGAACATGTTGTGATTTCCCATGGCCTGTTTGTCAGGGTTTCTGTCCTATGCAGTACAGGACACCTTCTTGGACCTCAGCCTGACTGCAAGCTACCTAGAAGAAAATCAAGAATCAAGATTCCATTCCTGGGACAGCCTGAAATTTGCAGTGCTACTGAGCATACTCCAGAAAATCTTTCTGAAGATTTTTCTTCATTATCAGTGTCTAAATTTCCATAGCTAACTTTGAATTTTGCCTTTCATGTGTGTATGTATGCATATATTATTTATATTACCTAGGATATAAGAAGTGAGAAAGGCATTTAGAGATTATTGTTTATTCTGCTTCATGTTGAGCAATGTGTATAGTTCTAGTTATTGTTCATGATAATTGTGTGTACACAGCACTGCACCACAAAGGAAATGTAATTCTTCTTCAGTGGTGAAAAAATAGTGCTGGTATACCACAGCCTATGATTTGTTAAATTCTGGAAATCATATGGTTATTGTGACTCCGATAGGGACAAAGAAAACTCTTATCATTGAAGAGTCAACAGCATTTAACTTTAGTGCAAATTCATTCTTAAAAAATTAGTGAATTGCTATTCACAATAAAAGCAGTAGAAAATTTTATTAAATAGCTACCTAAAACATGACAATCTGACATGTGCTCCAGTATATCTATGTACCTATCCTTAGGAAACCATAAAAAGATCAAAATCAAACCACCTTCTTCCTGAAAAGAACATATTCCAGACACAAACTCTAACAGAGCCACCAAGTCTTCTAATTCAAATAAACTAGAACCTTTTGTAATGTATAAATCACTGGTATGAACACGTGTTAAAACTAAATACAGCCGAACACACTACAATAATTTTTTCCAAGTGCAACTCTTGGAATCATATAAGTCACTGTGGTTTCCAAGAAGACAAATGGCCTGGAAAATGAAAAATAAATTAGTTCTGTGACTAATTGGAGTCAGAGATTGGAGGTCAGGCTTGGTTCTGCAGTTGACCCTGGTGACCAGTAAAAGTCCAGCTTGGCTCGTAGTATAACTCTCTGTATTTAAAAGTTGTTTACAGTAGAGAAACACTGAAAGCGTACATTAGAAAACTTCCTCTAACAAATCTAAAACACATGCCAGTTCATAGGCAAGTAATAAACTTATAAGGGGCCATGTTGACAGTTTCAAAGCCTTTTGGTAGGCCCCTGCAACTTAAGATTGGAAACAGTATCATAAACATCTCTGCTTTTAAATTTTGCTGCTTGTCCTAAGATGCCTGAAAAATGGATCAACTTCATAAAAGGTTTCATCTCCCCCTGTATTTCTCATCACACAAGTGAAAATAACATTCCACTTTTAGCATATTTTGCCCATGTATGAATCTCATGCAATTCTCCAAGGTCAAGAGAGTTACACTAGTGAAATACTTTAAAAAGTTGCTTCAGCATCAGGTTTCTTATTTTTCACATTGAGAGCAATATGATATTAATTTAGTGCATTGGCTTAGACTTGTAATGGCTGATATTTTCATTGCATTGTTCAAAGTATTTTACTCCCTTCAAAAGTGTTAATAATGTTTATAAAACACATCTGTTTCCTTGCATCATGTAATCAACGGACATAAACTCTGTTTATGAAGCTCCACACATACAACAGGTTATAAAATGTTTCAAAACTGTGATGAGCATGAGTGTCTCTAATCAGAGATAAGTCATGCTATCAATACAAAAGCATTATTATGATTACTACTTCGATACACTTGCAGAACCAAAAGAGGAAACCGTTTCCCAGTGGAAAATTTCATTAAGGTCAAATCTTTCACTGCTCCCCAAAGTCTCAAGTAAACAGGGGATATGGTAAAAAAAAAACCTAGAGGCTTGGGTAGGATCAGATGCAACTCTGACTGTTGGCAGCGAGGAAGCTGCATCACCATCAAGCTCATATCACTTCCTAGGTATTTAGGTAGCTCTGTGCTTATCTTGATCAGTTGTACTTGCAATTTTAGATTTCTTGCTACTTTTCAAGTCTCATCTGGGCTGCTCCTTTCTCTTCCTCTACACCTTACCCAACCACTCAGCACATTGCTGCTACTTCCATACCAGACAAAAAAGATGGCAGGGTACTTCCTATTACCTTAGCCTGCAGACTGGAAGGCAACCACAGTAGCTCCCAAGTAGCAGGGCTTTTCAGAAAATGTTTGAAGTGCTATTTAGAAATTGTCCCTGTTCCCAACACTGACCTATGATAGTTTGAATGTGTTTGCTGTTCTTTCCTCCAGATAATTCTCAAAGCATTGTGGATTTCATTTTAAAGTCAATCATATCACAAAAATAGCCTTCCAGAAACTGTCTCCTCAAGAGCTGGAAGCTGGGATTTTTCCATGACTAATAAATTCCACGACTGTTTAATTTATTTTAATTACATTGATGCATCCATTTTTCCCTGTCCATTGTTAAGCATGCTGCTACCAGTGCTTAAAGGAGTTCTTCTGGCTCTGTTTTCCTCCAGCCTGAGAATGTCAAGGGCAAGGACCCTTTACTTTCACTGTTTCCCACAGAGTAAAATAGCTCCTGATCTCCACTGTGCTATCCAGTGAATAGCCCAGAAATCATTAAAAAAATTGAAAGATTTTCAGGATAAAATAAATTTATTTATTGGACACTACCATGAACAGATGACTCCTTTTTAAATTTGCATCTGTAATACTGATTTATAAAAGGCCCATACTGCACAAATTAAGAAGCTAAGTTATCTAAGCAAACATTCCAGGAAATATATGTGCCCAGAGATTTTGTTTTCTTTTTCATAGCAGTGACATGGAAGATGCAGAGGGTCTTGCAAAATAGATACAAAGCCAGTATCGACCGATCGGAGATAATCCAGCCTTTACAAGTCAAAAAAGATTCTTGCATTTCATCCAACTTTCCAATAAAAAAACAGGCTGTGTTTGTTTAGGGAAGCATGTGAAGATCTACAGAAGCCCAGAATGTTTGTAGCTCAAGATATATGAAATTCAAAATGGCACCATTGGAAAAAATAATATGAATTTACACACAAATAGATCTTAGAATTACTGACAGGCAAATGGTATGGGTTGGACATGTCTGAAGAATTTTTGACTTTCACAACAGTGAGACAAAAAAAGCCTACTGAATGCTAGACTGCATTATAAAAGAAAAGGAGAGAGAAATTGAGAAGGTATTGAAGCGACATCTGCCAATATTTTGAGCCATCTTTAGAGTTCTTATCTATGCCAGCAGATGGAGACGACACAGAATGAAAATGATCCCCATCTCCAGTGCAGTGAATGAGACTCATATGCCACAGCAGCTATGTGAATGTTCAATTCTGGCTGACCACAGCACAGGTCTGATGTGTTCAACATACTACCAAAACCCCAACACTCTTGTCAGTTCCCAAAAGTCCTTTGTATAGTCCTACTCTTATCTCCAGATTTCCCTCCACCATGCAGAGCAGAGAAGATGGCCATCCCAGTAGAGAACTGAAAGAACAATTCCCCCACTAACCATGTCTGCAGTTCATTCACCCCAGGAAGTGCACAGCAGGTAGCCAGCTGTTCTCTCGCATTTGGGATGCAAAAACCAAAATGCTTATAGAATATTCAATAAATAGTTCAGCCTTTCAGAAAAGAAAAAGACCTATTAAGATTCCTGTTCCTCACCACCACCACCACCCCCCCCGATCCTTCTTGAGTCTCTATTACACAACTTAATTCTCCCCAGAGAAGTTATCACCTCAAGGTTGAAAAATGCTGCTTTAGACTAAGTCTCTCATCTAACTCAGCAAAAACTCTACTCTTGGTGGATTAATAGCTCTCTCAGGTAATTTAAAAAAAACCCACACTGCTTTGGATTGAATTAAAACAGAATCTTACTTTAATAATAAGAGGAATAGGAAAAATAAAGTTTGGCATGCAGTTGAGAAAGGTGTGAGATGTCTTAATGTAGCCACCATAGATGATGATATTAAAACACTAAGTTTAACTTATGGTATAAGAAAATAATATTCATGTTATCAGATATTCTCTATTTACATTTTTTTAATGTCATAAAATACTTTTTGACTAGCAGTCAATGAGACATGAAAGGAAAACCCCCTACAAAATATGCCACATAAAAAGAGTTCAACTTACACACTATTATTTCTTCCTAGTTATTAAACTAAAATTTCCATTTATAAGTAAACCCAGAGAATGGAGTTCCAATACCAATTAATTGTTAATAAAACCCAGCAATTAAACTACCTTGCCAATAAATTGTGCAATGTTAATACAAGCATGCAAAGTTACAGAAACAGTGAGAAATAATATAATAAAAGGGAAAAGGGTAAGAGTATGTCTATGAAATTCGCTTCTTTTTTACTTTTTAGTATGAGCTCATCAGAGGTCATAAACTAAGTCCTGGAGTCAGGCCAAATTAAAATTAGATAAGAGAGCCTGGAGTTACAGGAAGACGTATTTTCCTTTCTTGGTTAATGTCAACTTATTGCCAGAATTAGAAATTACAGACTGCTGGAAGTACCATATTTCAACTGTCATATAACGCATATGTAATGCTTATTTGTGTCATGAAGAATGTCACACCACTGCTCTACCTTAGAATATACATTAGTCCTGCTGGGTTGGTCAGATTCTCTGCTGAGATAAAGATCTTGCGCAGCTAATAGATCCCCTCTACTTCCACAGGCTAGAATCTTTCTATTTGTTTGGATTTAATTTGGATTATTTTTATTGAAATTTTTATATACCTATGAAAAAAAAAATACATGCCCCCAGAAATTAAAAGCAAGTGACAGTTAGAACATCCATTTGTTTGTGATGTTTTTCCCTAAACTCAAATATTCTCAACAGTGTTACATGACCAAATATATGCTTGGTGTGTTTGATGATCAGTAAATCCATGTTCTCATTCCCATAGTGGTGGATATTACCACAACAAAAGCCAAGTCAAGAGTCAATATCACTAAAAGTCAGGAGCTACATTCTAGTTATGGCTTCCTGTGTTATCTGAGCCACTCTCATAAATTCTCCAGACCTTGCCTTCCTGCTCTGTAATATGGTTGAGATTTTTAATATGTGTTTGTGGGTCACTGGATGCCGCAGAAGACTGTTTAGATCCCAACATACGCACGCTGAAGATTTACAGTCAACCAAATATTTAAGCTTTAAGTTAACTTTCAGCCTTCCAGCTTGAATTATGATATGATCCTGTGCTGAAATTCCACTGACACTGAAGGGCTTGTTGTCTACAGATGAAAACCACTGGCATTTTGTTCAACTTGTCTCGAAAATTTTCAATCACAAGTGACATAAAGGAAAGAGCTGAGTGAATGGGCAGATGCTTCTGAGAGCTTTGTTGTACTTAGCACTGGAGATTGCCAAAAAAATGATTTCTGTGATACAAAAGACATCTCAAAAGCTGTCAGTAAGGTGCAGTCGTCAAATAGTCCTGTGATTTGTATCACAGCACTTAAAACAGGAATGGTGAGGAATGAACACTGAAAATCCTGCAGTGAACAAGGAGCTAAGGTAAAAAATGCAAAGAAAAGCATTTCTAGGCTTCATCACCCTCAAGAGACTACACATTTAACCTCACAACCTGCATATGTGTTCTCAGAAATGAACTGTTTCCTCGTGTTTGGCAGTTTAAACCAGATCAGGCTTTATGTTTAGAAAGAGCTAATTCTCCTCTTACACATCATAGTATCTGAGATGCAGGACAGTGTGCTCCAAACACGCGTACTGCTCAGCTTGGAAGATATTTCAGGGCTTGGTCTCTGCATCGCCACCATAAATGCAGTCACCACCTCCCTCCTTCTGGCCCAACTAATTCCTATGTAACATCAATGAAACAGAACACCTTCACTACTAGAGTCTAAGCACTGATTTTCAGTGCAGAGGCGCAGACCACGTTTCAAACTATGGGAGGTCCCAGACCAAAATATGTCTTCCAAGCCAGAGAAAGAATTTGAATGCATACCACCGATATCATAAATGTGTGTGCTAAATGTATTAATGTAGCTCTATCCCATGGGCTACTGCTGCAGTGAGAGCAGTAACAGACCCTTCAATTTGTGTGGTAACATATATTCCAAGATACAGTGCATTCTATTCAGTATCTGAAATCTTTTTGCTGAAAGAAAAAGCCTTCTGGAACTTACAGGAACTGTCAAATTGAAAAACAGCTTTTAAAAAAATACTGAAATGGAATTCTTTTTGTTCTTCCAGTATTTGCTCTTTTGTATTTCATTTTTCTTAATTAGAACTGATCAACTACCTCTCAGCAAAGCCTAGGACATTACTGGATCGTATAATACTTTTAAAACTGTTTTTTCTGCATTATTTTTTCCTTTACATAATATGAATGAATATAACTGAAACCCTAAATGCATGATTCTCTAAGAGCACTATTGTCTCCAACAGAGCCTTCCCAAATGCATTCACAGGAGGCAGGTATCTCAAATCATAGCCTCTTACTATAGCCCCACATAGTATTTAAGATACCACAGTGTTTTTTAAATAGATTAGATAAGACACTCTATTAACCCCCATATCACTCTCAGGACTCACAACTGGACAGTTTTAGGCTAATATTTACTGGTTCCTTGAGTCTTACTGTTGAACAACAACTAGTTTGGCACATACTGTTCCAAATGGAATAGCCACATGGTTGCATGACCTCTGTGTTCAGAGAGGGTTTGCATCTTCCCATTTCCATCATGACTGATCAATGTTGTTCAATTTTTTAGTGTTCTCTTCATGGGAAAATGCCTACTTTGTTTATACTGTGAAACTACCTTCAATATGGAAACTATTAGTCCAATCAAATTTGGAATTTAGAAATTGAAAAAAATAAGTCACAAATTGAATAAACGATTTGACAATGAGATTAATACTTAAAATCCTGAAGAAATTTGTTTTGGTTCCCCATTCTGTGAGTATATCACTTATGAAAACAGTTCTTGGAAGCTCTCATGCCTGTTTATGTGTTCAATCTAATTCTCTTGATATTGACAATTAGATTTTTCAAATAACAGCTAGAAACAAAAGAGTTAAAAACTGAACTTCTATTAAAAGACTGATATTATCCAGGTGTTCAGCTATCTTGAAAAAAGGCACTTGAGATATATCGTCTGCTGTAAATATCATTAGGAGACAGATCAGGCAATGTTATAAAAAACTTCAGTGAAACACAGGAATAATGAAAAAAACATTATTCAAGTTCAGTGGAATTAATTGTCAAACACATGATGTCCAGAGTGCTGGGGTGTCCATATCTCTGACAGCAGAGATATGTAACATCTCATGCACGGACGTAGGCAATACTGGGTTCTTCTGTCATAGGCACACTAGAAACAGATTAACAGCTACCCTGATGCTCTAAAAAATCTTGTGCTGAGTCACATAAAAAAGATATTTCACTTACACCTTGAGGGTACAGAATCTTCTCAGTATCTTGTCAATTTTATTCAAGTTGCAGGACCAATGTGTTAACCCCAACTTGTTGCATGACATAATTCTGATGCAGAGCATAATAGTGGCCAGAGGTCTCCAGCAGAAGAGAACTGGTGTATATCCTCTAAAGGCTTGGCCCTTGGGATCAAGCTCCCTAGCATCCAGTTTGGTTTATGCAATATAATCACTGAGCTGTTTAAAAACAAAACAGAAAATAACACCCCTTTTGGTGAACTACTAGGAGAAAATGTAACCTCAGGGTTAAAAGGTGCAATCATTCACAGGTGATATTGTCTGGGGAGGTTTATGTTTTCACAGTGTAATACACATACAACCAGAAGAAGCCACCACACAACAGTCTGGGGTGGGGGTGTGGGGTGTGTGTTGACAAAGCAGTAAAATAACTGCGTCTGTTTGTAGTTATTGGGCTGTTGTGCTTTTTTGCTTAGTAGGTCAACAGACTGTTGTTTTATTAATTTGTGTCTGGTCCTATCACGGAAAGGCTGTTCCTTCACAGATGGTTTCAATCAGAGCAGTAAAACCAGCAAAATAGGACATCCTGGTCAGAATTACTTTCTCAACCTCATTCTGAACTGTTGCCTTTCCAATCAGTCTTGACAGATTTTGCTATAAGGTATTTATTACAGCACACACTTTCCATGTGATATAACAGTTTTATGTAAGAAAAGTATGTTCAGTCACAGAGTAAACCAGGATACAAAATACTATTAGTCAAAGTAGCCTTAACCAAGTCACGTACCATGAGGTAAAAATAGCTGGTGTACTTCTACTACAGTCTTCTTCTTTTCTTACTGTAATCTTTGTAATGATATTCTATAACACTATAACAAGTACAGTACCCATTTCTGACCTCTCAGAGGCTGAGCTGTGCTACAAGCTGACTTTTCATTTCCCTGGTCAAACAGGAAAATAATTCAAAATAAATCTGAAGCAGCTCAAATAGAAAAGGTTTTTTTCTTTTCCATTAAGCAACTCCCACTCTGAGAAGGAAACAAAAAAATATAAGAACTTTAATTCTGTCTTTTTATCCTTAAAATTTTACAAGCAAATTTCAGAACAAAATGTCTTTCCAAAGCAAAACAGCAAAACATTTCATTCAGAGACCTTTGAAATTAAAAGTGTAGCTTTTACAGGAAAAAGAAAAGTAATGAGCTCTCAAGCGAAATTATTCCCTAACTGCTGCATGAGTTCTCAAGTAATTCTGACTGAAACTGCATCTGTGTTTTTCAGTGAATGAAATATCCTTCAAAACATTTCCCAGCACCTTCTTTTAGTTTTCTGCTCTTTTACTCTGGCTAGTCCAGGCAAATGATTTTTCTTATCTTAGCAACCCTTAATACAGGTTAATCCTCCCTAGATTTCAACATTCTATATCTATTTCTTTAGCTAAAGTCAAACTTGTTCTGCAAAAGCTCAGGAATTCTTTTCAACTAAATAAGAATTACTACTTGCAACATTTTGATATCACAGACAATGAGCTTTTAAATCCTTAATAAGGCAAGTGTGTGCATGTATATGTCAGCCTGAGAAGTAAACAGGGACACCAAGATGGTTGAAGATAAATTAACTTGTTTCAAATACTGTTTGTGTTTCAGTGCTATTTTCAATTGTTAACTAGGTTACTCAATATTAAATCTTAAAAACTCATAATGAGGACATATTGATGAGAGCTATTTTGACCTTGCTGTGAGATTTTACACTTCTTAAAAATATGATCTTCATACAGTTCTGCTTGAAATCATAACAGATGCAATCTATACTGTAGTATCCATAACAAGTCACTAAATGAGTGAATTGTTCTTTGTAGCTATGTCTCATGTAATATAGTGAATGCACTATGTTTATTTGTAATGGAAGTAATTATGCTATTGAAATATAAGAGGAGGGGGAAATTTTAACCATTTTTTTTTTTAAGTACATTAATTTCAACTTTATCCCATTAAAACTTACCTTGTATTCCTGTTCATACGCAACCCTGTATTGTACCCAAAGTTATGTATGTTGCAGTCTTTGCTCCTCAGCAGCTGAGGAAGAACCTGAGTGAGCAGAACTGCAATACAGGTAGCAGGCTACTTAAGAAATTCCAAATCTGTCTGGTTTTCTTGTAGTCTATGCCAACGGGCAATAAGAAGGCATCAGCACAACTGGAAAGTGGCTGCATTACTGGTGCTGCCCCACTCACTAGCTATTGTGGATACTGTGGTGACATACTTGGCACTGTCTCAGCTTTTGGTTCCTGTGGTTACATTTAATGATGTTGCCTTGGTTGCTAGCTACTGGGCAGCTTTGGTGCCTTCTCCATTTAATATGAAAAGTTACTGCTTCTGCTGATATTTTTCTTTGTTGAGCTACTGCCAGGATCCTGCTCTGATCCAAATCTTGTTGTTTCTTCTTGTTCAGGCTCTTGTTACTGCAAAGTTTTCCTTCATTTGGCATTTCAGAATTCAACCTGACATCAGTGTATAAATTGATAGATGTAACTGGAATATATGTTTTATGAGAGATAGATGGTACTTAGGAGTTCAAAGGTCTGTGCAGGAGTTAGACACCCCTTTTTCTGCTGTTTCCTCAGGGAATGATCACTCTTCTCCAAAGTCAAAATGCTTCTAATAGAAAAATTACTGGTTACAGTCGGAAAAGAGCTTTCTGATGTAAGCTGTTTAACCCCAAACTGTCTGAATATTTAGCTCTCTTGACTGGACTTTGAAACCAGATTTAAGAAACTGCTTCTTTTTTTTTTAATGTTCTGCAGTGATGCTGCTGCTGAATAGCCAATGGTCACATTAGGGTGAAGCAAAGATCCAAAAGATGACTGAAGAAAGTCACCTCACTAGAATCTGAGTTATGACAGGGTATAATTCACTAGCTACTAATTCAGTTATATACAGAGTATTTTTCCTCTGTAGGCACCCAGAGAAAAGAGAAAAAGATGGCCAGATGACAGATAATCACGCATGAGCGCTTTTCGAAAGCATAACTTTCTGACAAAGTGATGGTCACACAATTTAATATTTTCCCCACTTACTGGATATTTTCCATATTTAGTCTTTGATTTCATGTTAGAGGCTTATATATTACAAAAAAGACTGCATCTGTGCTTCATTATACTATAAATTCAGGGGGAGGAGGAGGGGAAGAGAAAAAAATCTGAAGTGTTTCTCCAAACTTCTCTGAATTTTCCCAGTAGGACTGGCAAACGCAAAAAGCAAAAAACAGAAATGAAAGATTAGCAAATAATATCACAAAGAAGGGAGAAATGAACACATGAAATATGATGTCCTCTACAAAACACGCTACAGTCTATCATTGCTCCTAAGGTTTTGCTTTAGAAAGTATGTGTTCCATTTAAATAAAAATTAAAATTGTTTCTTAAATGTATAAATAAGACCTAAAATACGCATTAAAAAGAATATAGAGAAAAGACAAGGACCAACTGTTTCTGTTACATCAGTGTCATACTGTATCGTAAGTATTCTCTTCTTCCTATTTCAGTGCTCCATCACGACACTGCCTTTACGAGACACACTGTTTACCCTTTCAATTTCTTTCTGTTCTGTCATGTAACTTCCTACTCATGTGACTTCAGATTTTGACAACTGTTCATGCCACATGTCCTTGCTTTTATTTCACCAGGATTTGTATTTGCCAAATGACCTTTTCTTTTTCTCAGTGGCTGCAGTGCCAGCTAGCACTGCGTCTCTGTCCTCTTTCTCATTATGCACTTACTTTTTTCCATGTTCCCCTTGTGCTTCTCATTTTTGAAATTTAGCATGGGGTTTATGAAATCACGAACACCACATGTCTTTAGCACTTTTTCATATTTTCTGCTGAGAAAAAGAATCATAGTTTATTTTTACAAAATGTAACTAAAATTAGTACATTTAAAATTTACCATTTGCCTCCTTTTAATAATGTTTTCCAAATGTCCATGTCACTTACTGTCCAGTTCTAAAATAAGGAACATAACACTTAAAATAAAGAAAATAAAGCTGACGTCATCTCCAAAATAACATTTGTTTTTAATAATAATTTTAGATAAATTCACGGAATAAGTATATCTGTAACTTCTTCCAATGATTTGAGAAATTTATAAGAATGCAATAAGAAAGTTCCATCTATCTTTTGCACATATTAACACAAATATTTCTTATGAAGCTCTCCTCTGTTGTGAAGCAATGGACAAAATGCATTATATTTTAGCTATGCTATTGGAAGTGTCTCTGTCACATAAATTCACTGTTAGTCCTTCTCCTACATGAAGAACAATATTTTAATTTTATTTTCTTTTATAGTAGCCTGTATGAGAAATGGCAGGTGCCTGATTTGTCCTCTTCAAAGTGCAGAAATGTCAGTGTACATGACCCAACGTGTTGCCAGCAAACAACACAATGGAAAAAACTTTTACCTTATGCAAATAAAATCAGAGGAAAGTATTTATGGAGAAGTCAATCTGATTATTATGTACAAATAAAACATGTGTGAGAACAGCAAGCAGGAGTGGAAGACTTAGCCAGGTTATATGAATTTCATCCTCAAAAGCAAATGTCATTTTGAAATGAAGGCCAACAGACATTGTTTTTAATAAGGAACCTTAGTTCTCCATATGGACAACCTTCTCTTCTCAAAAGACATAATTCAGCCAGAAGTCACTCAAACGCAACGAACCAGGCCACAGAAAAAGATTCTAATTCAAAAGGTTCCCACCAGCTACGGTCTTCAAGATGCTTTATGTCACTCTTTGGACCTTCAGCTCTAGTAAGTCAAAAGTTTGAAGCTGATTTCTCCTCCCCAGTCCAAAGAAGAACTAAGAGAAGTAGAATAAAGAAAGGTATAAACACCCAAACTTGGAGTAATATTCAATCACATTAAGAAACCATTCTGGGCTTCTCTAGTTCAAGAGTTTTCTAAACAATCACAACGAAACTTTATCACTGTAGTTACGTGCAGCCAGGGGATCCTTCTCCAGAAGCAGGATTAAGTCCAGTGAAGTCCATGGGGTTATTGAGATGTTAAAGGCAGTTCTGCAAGTGACTATTAGACTGCCTGATGCAGCCTTGACAAAGACTAAACTTGAGCCCAAGCTTCATTAAGAGCAGCATAAAAATGCAGAAATAAAGAGCTTTCTTAGCAAACCCTGCTTCTTATGTTGTATTTAAATATGAAGCACTAGTTGCTATTGTAGATGAGGTTTTGCTCATCTGACTTTGCTCTAATTCACTAGAATAGTTCTTGTGTTGTGAAGTGTAAGCAAAAAGAAAAACCTGGTCCAGTGAGTCTACAGCTTTTAGCCATCTGACTTTACATAGCAACGGTATTGGTTTCATTAACTCCAACAATAAGCTGGCCTTCTGGGTCCAATCTAAACCTGCTATGAAAAGAATTAATTATTTTACCAAGCTCTCAGTTATGAGGAATGAAGATTACAGAATTCCAGCCTGGCCTTTTTAATTAATTTAATACAGAATGTTACTTGCCCACAGTCTGTCTCTTATTGTCCAGTAATGTTACATAAACTAAAAAGAAATCAAACAAAATAAAATCTTATGTTTATTATCTAATTACCAAGAAAAACTGAGAAGTGAAATTTGGACTTTTCCCATGTTAAGATATATTGGCACCCAGAAGTTAATCTAGTTATTTATTTAGGCTAGTGAATTATTTGCTACTTCCCTTTGCTGGCTCCAAAAAGTGGAGTACGGGAGGGCACTGTGCTTTCTATCTGCAGAGCCGGACAGCTGGAGGAAATTATTCCAGGTGGACAGAAGGACTCCCAGAGACCTCCTGCTGCTGCTCCAGAGAAAACCTCCACCTGCTGTGACACCAGGACACTGGCATAATCTGGTCAGCAGAGACACAGCCACTCTTCCGCACCAACAGACAGCTCCCGCAACAGGCAAAGGGGTAGGCATGCCCAGCACAGCTGTGCCAAATCCACCAGGCCGCCTAAATACATGCAGCTTCTCCATCTGCACTGAGGCACACATCTAATGCCTGATGAGCCTGTGGATCCTTCCCATCCTCATCAGACAAGGCTCTTTCATCCAGTAGCAGCCGCTGAGACTTAAGATATTGCCTTTTGCTAAGGGTAGGTGGGTTTAAGCTCAGAATAAAAGCTGAGTGCTATGCCCACTCTCATGGTGAGTGCTATGGGTCTGATCCTGTACCCAGGAAACACCTCTTGCCTGCTGCATGGGCTCTCAGCCATGATCTGCCCAAGAGTTGCTTGGAGAGATACTCCCATCACAGCTGATCCACCCATCAGGCAGAAACCACAGAACAGCCCGAATGAACGCTCATTTTCCCAAACAAGGTTATAGGGAAAACACGGACATTTCTGGGCAGTTTATTTCCCTGATTTGCAGATTGCTCAATAAGAAAACATTTCTGATCCTACACAATCCACGTTCCAAAAAAACTGAGGAGGGAAAAGAAGTATGGAAATAATGGCATAAAAACTTTAAAGCTACTTAGCCTCCAAGACTAATTTAAAACACATGCAACTTTTTTAAGTCATTTTTTTATACAAAGTGGACCATGTTCAAGTCATTGCTTAATTTTTGCCAAACCAGAAGAAAATATGCCAGACACAGAGCTTTGATGAAGACGCAGGTGATGTCATTTCAAAAAGTCCAGGGACATTTAAGGGGGGAAACAATTTATGATTTCACTTCTGAATGAGAACAGTCTGCTGTTTATTCAGACTCAGTGCTTGAAAACAATGCTAATCTGGCCTACAGAAAATAAGATAATTTTATTTATTTCAACAAAAGAACTGTTTATACCTAAACAAAGCTATAACATTTTTCATACTGACTGTGAGATATGAAAATATCCTGGTAGTAACCCCCCAGAAGAATCATTTTGATTCTTCTTGAGTCATTGCAACATTCTGTTCTTTTCTTTCTAGATTAGTCTTTATACATGATCTTAATATTTAATGTTCCTGCATATAGGCAGAGAGCCAAATGTCAAAATGGAGATAGGATCAACAGTTCTTAGAGCAAAGTTTTGTCCTCTGGAAAATGAAAAAGCTGCGAACAAGACAAGAAGTTGCCTGTCTTTCTGTTGGCTCATTGATCATCAGTTCCATCTTCCCTCCTTTTTGGTCAGCACACGCAGTGGAACATGAGAAAACCAACCATATCTTTCTTTGTATTGCTAAATGACCACAACCTATAGAAACAGGGACTCGATAGTCCTGGACTTTGCCACTGTTTTCTATACAGAGTAGGTAGAACACAGTGAGGGTATTAGGAAGGATCGACCAGCTACACCATGCCTAACCTCTAGACACGTCAACCTCCAGGTGAACTGGAGGAGGGCACTTTGCTCCACCATGTGTTTGAGGCATTCCCTTCACCAGTCACCATCTAGTTTTGAGTCACTGAAAAATAAATGTAAAGCTATGAGGTAGCTGGTGCCATTTAATAAAAATAGTATAGCCAGAAATTAACGCCTGATCATTTTGTCAAACGTGGGCAGTGTTACCTACCCACATACCCAAGCACAATGATCAGTCATAATTCTTTCCTCTCACTACACTCTTATAGATCTAGATTTAATGATATTTTCATATTTAGTGTCTCAGCAGCCTCTCCCTGTTTCACCATGGGGTGCTGGAACTTGTCCTTCTTCCACTGTTCCTAGTGTGACTCTACTTCTGTCCCTGCAGCAGCTCCACCATCTCCAGATTTCCCACACTCATACTTTCAAGGCAACTCCAAATGTAGCCTACCTGCTGCTTCCAAGTCTCTTCTTGGGAGTGTATGATATCTTGAAGAACATGTGATATTCTTTGTACTTATTTATCTTCTTAGGTACTTCTGTTTATACAAAATTAAGTTCAACTATATCGCTCATTGGTTTCTTTGTACAAGGAATGCATATGTATACTTCTTTCTACCCATATAGAATCATAGAATCATAGAATAGTTAGGGTTGGAAAGGACCTTAAGATTATCTAGTTCCAAACCCCCTGCCATGAACAACGACACCTCACACTAAACCATGCCAATAAAGGCTCTGTCCATACATGCCTTGAACACTTACAGAAATGGAGCATTCACAACTTCCATGGGCAATGCATTCCAGTGCCTCACCACCCTTACAGTGAAGAATTTCTTCCCCATATCCAATCTAAACTTCCCCTGTCTAAGTTTGAACACATTACCACTTGTCCTGTCACTGCAGTCTCTAATGAAGAGTCCCTCCCCACCACCCCGATAGGTCCCCTTCAGATACTGGAAAGCTGCTATGAAGTCTCCACGCAGCCTTCTCTTCTCCAGGCTGAACAGCACCAACTGTCTCATCCTGTCTTCATACAGGAGGTGCTCCAGCCCCATGATCATCATTGTGGCCCTCCTCTGGACTTCTTCCAACAGCTGCATGCCATTTTTATGTTGAGGACACCAGAACTGTGCACAATATTCCAAGTGAGGTCTCAGGAGAGCAGAGTAGAGGGGCAGGATCACCTCCCTTGACCTGCTGGTCGTGCTTCTTTTGATGCAGCCCACGATACAGTTGGCTTTCTGGGCTGTGAGTGCACACTGCCGGCTCATATTCACTTTCTCATCAACCAGCACCCCCAAGTCCTTCTCCGCACGGCTGCTCTGAATCTCTTCCCTGCCCAGCCTGTAGCTGTGCCTGGAATTGCTCCCACCCAGGTGGAGGACCTTGCACTTGGCATGGTTAAACTTCATCAGGTTGGCATCAGCCCACCTCACGAGCATGTCAAGGTCTCTCTGGATGGCATTCCTTCCCTACAGTGTGTTGACAGAACCACACAGCTTGGTGTCATCGGCAATCTTGCTGAGGGCGTACTCAATCCCACTGTCCATGTCAAAAACAAAGATGTTGAACAAGACTGGTCCCAACACCGATTCCTGAGGGACACCACTTGGTACTGGTCTCCAGCTGGACATTGAGCCATTGAGCACAACTCTTTGCATGCAGCCATTCAGCCAGTTCTTTATCCACCGAGTGGTCCACTTATCAAACTGATATCGCTCCAATTTGGAGACAAGGATGTCATGTGAGACAGTGTCAAACACTTTGCACAAGTCCAGGTAGATAACATCAACTGCTCTACCCCT
>JANRGW010016253.1:32190-44934 GCA_024733675.1 Psilopsiagon aymara | reverse complement strand
CGTTCCCAAGCTTTCTCCTCTCCAGGCTGAACAGTAGCTGTTCTCTCAGATATGAAAGGTAGTTCTAGCCTTGTCTTCATGGCCCTTTGCTGGACTACTTCAAGCATGACCATATCTTGTACTGGGGAGCCCAGAACTGGACAAAGTGCTGCAGGCACAACCTTATCAGTGCTGAGTAGAGAGGAAGGATCACTTCCTTCAGCCTTCGGGCAATATCCTTCTGATGCAGCCCAGGAAGATGTCTGTCTCCTTTGCTGCAAGAACACATTGCTGGCTCACAGTCAGTTTGGACCCTGAAGTAATGTGGTGAGTTGATCCTGGCTTTATGTCAGATGCCCACCAAAGCTGTTCTATCAACTAGACAGGGGAGAGGAAATAAAACAATATAATATGACATGGAGAGATCACTCACTAATTCCTGTCACAGGCAAAAACTTGGGTTCGGCTTGGGAAAATGAATTTAATATATTACTAATCAAATCAAAGTAAGATATGACAAAATAAAGCCAAAATCTTTAAACACCTTCTCCCACAGTCCATTGTTCTTGGACTTAATTTTACTCTCAAGTTCTCTACCTCATCTGTGACAGTGGCACAGGGGGACAGGGAATGGTTCCATGTACCGTCAGATAAAGCCATGTATGTTTTTATAGCATAAGATGATAAACAAAATAATTTGACTTTTTAAGCATTTAGGTTTTGGTAAAACATGTACAAACAACTGATTTGCTTTTTTCCTGTCCTGCTGCCTGAGAACTAAACTAATCACACTCTGTGAAGGCACCTGTGGATAAGTAAGTATTGAAGCTCTTGCACTAAATATCATTGCTTTTCTATGATCTTTTCATTGTATTTCATTCCCAGCTTTGCATTGTAATGGCCACAGTCTTGTGTCTGTTCCTCTTCTGTTCAGTCAAGCAGGCCATGGTGGTAATGACCTTCCTGCAGTCCATTTTATTTTCCCAAAGTGTTACTCTTATTTGATGGAATTTCTATTTTGTTTATTACAAGTTTTTAATTTTGTTTAACAGAATCTCAGTCTCCTTCTAAAACTTCTCAGATTCACTGGTTATAGTCCTCAATTATCTTTCCTTAGGGTAAACATGCTATTTACATAGACCTTAGTAGTCTCCTTATAATTAAAATATTTACTCTATTTTCATTGAAAACCACTTGTTACCAAATACAAGCCAGATGGCGGCTTATTTTTCTAAAAGATAACATTTAATATGAACAAACATGCTGTTATATCTCCAACTGTAGAAAAATATTTGATCTCAATGATATCTCTCAAAAAATTTACTTTGCAGAGGGCACATTATCTTTTCCTACATTTGTTGATTGATAGTTCTGTATCTATGCAACTGAATATGTCTATCTTTTCTCCCTACATTAGTTCTTTTTTGGCTCCTTTACTTACTGTCTGATTTGTAGAGAAATTAATCTTCCTCTGATTTTGCATAAAGGAAACTTCACAATGGCTAGTCATGCACGTTGGGATTTTACTCCGTTTTTAGCACTGAACAGGTGGGAGTTTACTCATAGTTTAACAAATGATGTTGCTTTCTAAAGGTATTATTCACATCCACTGTATAAATTACCCTTATGGGTATAAATCCAACTTTGAAAGATGCCTGGGTTTTAACTGGTTTATTTCTTCATCTTTTGCTGTGTTGGTGTTGTTGTCTCTGACTTTATATAAGCCTGTGAACCTGCCCAGCTTAAAATTAATGATATTCCACTTGCTTTCGTGATCCACTGGTATTCGGCTGTGACATAAGCAAATGCCCCACTTAAGAAAGGTCATTTAAGGTAGTGCTTGTGTTGACATTTAATTGTCTAAGCAATGAATGTCCTTCTGGCATTTGGACAGTTTTGCAAAATAACGTGTTCCATTGCAATCCTAGATTTTCTCTTAAGTGCCAGGGATTTTCTGGGCTCATTGATCAGCATGTGTTAAGCATGCTATATTTTAGGGACACAGGCCAACTCAAATGCACAGAAGTAACTCAGTGACATATGACAAGTGGACATGGTGTTCCCCAGAGAGGCTAAAGCTGTACAGCATGAATACATGCTGCTTTCAGTATTTTGTGCCATGTGGTACTAGACATAGGCTTCACTCTCTGAGAATAATGTATTTAACAGTGTTGTTTGTTTATCTACTATATGAGTCAATGAAGGGCTGGCAGCCTTCAGGCTCAGCTCCCCAGCAATACACTACATAACCTATCGGCAAGGCAAGAGAAAGGACAGGAACAAACAGTCAGCTTTTAGCTAGAAACTGTCAGAATCAGCACATTCTGAAACATGTGTGCTGCTTCACTGTTTTGTCAGCCTCATATAACTTCTGACAAATATTTCAGTTTTGATTAATCTTCTGTCTCCATCCAAAAAAGTTCCATTGAAACAATTCCAAGAAGTCATATAGAATTGTAGAATCATAGGATATTTAAGGTTGGAAAGGGCCTTAAGATCATCCAGTTCCAACTCCCCTGCCATAGGCAGGGACACCTCTCGCTAAACCATGTCACTCAAGGCTCGGTCCAACCTGGCCTTGAATACCACCAGAGATGGAGCATTCACAACTTCCCTGGGCAACCCATTCCAGTGACTCACAACCCTTACAGTAAAGAACTTCCTTATAAAGGTCTACACGTACAAAAGGATGTTTTAAAGGCAAAGTTTTTCAGAAACATAGAGTCAAAGTCCATTTCTATCTCACCAAGATGGCAAAAGACTGTTGACACAAGAGATTAAAACAGAGAAACTGAAAAGAAGATAAACAGTCACACATTGTGTCTTATCCTGTTAAACTGTGTCATGAGCTTGTCAGCCTACCAGAGGTCTGCCTATGGATTTACATATTTATAATTAAACTTTCATTTTGAAGTGGTTTTTGTTCCGGGGTTGTTTTTTTTCTTTTCATTTAAAGTGGTGACCTAAACTAAACAAACACCAAGAAAAAGATAAAAAATGATAAAAAGTTAAAAAAGGGGATGGGAGGTTTTCTAAATGACAAATTAAAGATTATTTTTCATTAAGAATTTAAATATTTGATTTGGTCCAAAAACCTTCTTTCAAAAGCTTGGTTAGTTATTTTGCAAAAATATCTGAATTCAATTATTTAGTTCTTTCAGAACTATTCTTACTTTTCCATTCTCTGTTAATTTTTGTTATTCAATTGCACGAAAACATAAATATTCATGTAGCTCTTTTCTGAGATGACTGTTATTTCTCTGGGTATGTTCCAGTCCTAACCAGAAAAAGCTGAGATTGCCACTTTCACTAGGAAAATACTAGTACTATGAAAGAACGGTAAGAAGCCCTTTTTTTTAAAAAAAGTGAAGCCTTTCAGACAAAATTGAAAGTTATTGAGAAAATATTAAAAATAATAAATAAAAAATCCAGGAATTATGACCACTTCTATCACTTGATACAAGATTTTCTTAAGGATGCCTTCCTTTTCAATACAATTCATATTAATAACTCCCTCCTTTGAATGCCAGAATTGTTAACAAAGGATCTACTATTAAAGTCCAATTCCAGATGTAAAAGCTTTTGTTGCTTCTCTTTCCAACCTGAAGAGAGTTTTCTACACCTAAGTGCTTATCTAATTCTTCCACCCACATCCCTTGATCAAATATTACCTCTGCCTGCAAATATTGCCCTACCTGTATTTTTGCTGTTATCAATTCAGCAAAATGCTACTTTGCAAGAGATATTCTAGATGGTATTTTGGAGATCTTCTTTCTTCGCTGTCTATAGTGGAATGCAGAGGACACTAATCTCCTCCTAAATTTAGGCACTTCCTTAAGTAATTTGAGTCTAATCTGTGCAAGATAGCTACTTAAATATTGATCCTCACTGCCTTACCAGGTAACCAGCCTGTAAAGCAACTTTAAAGACGTCTATGTCATGTTTCAGGTTATCAAGACAGAAAAATCCACACTATCAAAGTAAAAGCACAACATTGTTTTCACTTCAGTTTTTAGACATATAGCTTTTCGATTGCATAATATCCTCCCACAGAAAGAATTCTGAGTACTGAACTTTGTCTAGGGGCTCCTTGTCACCAGAGACTCTAGTGGGAGGATGCCTCAGCCTCTGGGGACCTGCTGTCTTACACTGTTGTGTTGCAGTTTCCAGGAGCACATTCCATTCAAAAGAGGGTGAAATCGGGGAATGCTGTCCTGTGCGATTTGTCATAGTCACTAGAAAAATCTCTTTCTTGTGATATTTTGCACAGACTGTCTTGAAGCATGTAAAATCCCCACTGCTCTTCCATGCCCTGAAATTTCTTCTGTGGCAGTGCTGGAAAACAATCTGTGCAATCTTTCAGGGGCTCTGTGAGGTTCTGCTTTCTCTTGTACTGGTGCCTGTGAAGTCAAAGGAAACTGTAAAAGGAAAGGCTGCAGGACTTAACAGGAAAGGTGAGACAATGGCACTGATAAGAGCTTCAGGTTCCCAGCTTCAAAGGAGTTCAGATAACAATGGCTGGGCCATCAAGTGATGGGAAGCATTTGCCAGTCTGGCTCTATCTTTTCTGGGATCAAAAGACATGGAAAAACCTCAAAGACCCTTGAAAAGGAAGGGTACTCAGAAGAGTGCCCAGATTGTGTCAGCGAAAAAACTCTGGTGGGCTCCCTCCTCCCACATTAAAGAAGGGAGTAGGCCACTTCTTTTGACACAGAAATAGCGAATAAAACAGGCATTCCTTTTGATAGGGTGGAAGAAACTTGGTAAATAGTGCATGTGAGTAACATAATTTGAAAAATTTTTTTCCCAGTATTGCATTCCTTCTGGCAAAAACCCAAATGTATTGCTTTCCATTACAAATGTTTTCCTTATTACTGTAGAAGATCTTCAGGCTTTGGGAACAGAGCTCTTTAAATGGCCAAGACTGGTTATATCTGTCTCTTATTCATAGCTAAGAGGATAATAATACATCCGAGTATGTATTTTAGATACTTCTCTAAAAATGGGCTCAATGAATCCCATCATTTTTGAGGGTGCATTCATAAATATTTGTCTTACACCATGTATGTCACCCTCTGCATAATAGCAAGATCAGGTAGACCACATTCTGACAGAGCATTTGTTTTTCCCCTGGGGCACTCTTCCCCTAAACACAAATATTGTGGTCATCAGAGCCACTTGCCCAGCATGCAGAGCATTTACCGCTTTCCCATAAGTGTCTGCAGCCCATGTGCGAGCTGACTGCAATGAAACTATTGATCATGAAAGCATATGAGCAAGAATAAAATTATTCATATTGTCAAGAAGCTCTGTTTGGGCTTGTGATACCTAATACAGGAACATGTCACAGGTGTTGTGGTTTCAAACATTCAGGGTTTGCTGATTGAATTTTTAGCAGTTGTTCACAATCATAATATATCACCTTTCCCTCTCCAGCTCTTGTTTTAGCACATCTCTGTAGGTATTTCAGTAAGAGTTAATAAGCCTGGACAAATTCTGTAGTCAGTGGAAAGAAACAGGTGTTTTCACTGCTGGGTTGGGCAGGGTATCGGTCGGCAGGTGGTCAGCAGTTGTATTCTCTTTGCTTGATATTTCCCTTATCATTATTATTATTAGTGGCAGCAGGAGTGGTTTGTGTTATACCTTAGTTACTGGACTGTTCTTATCTCAACCCATGGGAGTTACATTCTTTCGATTCTCCTCCCCATCCTTCCGGGAGCAGGGGGGGAGGAAGGGGGAGGAGTGAGAGAGCAACTGCATGAATTATGGCTGGGCTTAAACTACGACACTTAACAATATGTTAACTGAAATGCCGCAAATATATACATGACATTAGAGATCTGCAAACCACGACTCACAAGAACTTTTCAAATAATTGTGTATTTTTAATTTTAAGAAGAAAATATTGAGGCCATATATTTTCATCCTGAATAATTACAGCTGCAAAGAGGAAAATGGCATATTCTGTCAATAGTCCATTGGGTTAGGAAAATAATAGCTTCCTAACATTGCTGTAGGGTGCACTTAGATTTTATATCTGAAGAAAAATAAGTATGGTTTTCAACTAAATGAACAACCAATGGAGATTATGGCATCTCTGTCCATGCAGGTGTCTGAAAACTGGATAGACAAACATCTGTCAGGAGTAGTGAGCATTTGTATACATGATCTACCCCACTGCAAGAAGCAGATGATCATATCAGCCTCCCTGTATCCCTGTTTTCTAAGCCTATGTCTCTACTGATAAATTAAATTTGCCTAGGATTATTTTCTGATGTGGTTCCAGCTAGTATAGAGCAATGTGTATCTCTAGTATTAAGCTGCCTTGGCCATTTGAAATAAGGTGGCCAACTCCACCCTACTTAGAATGGACACTGGCCTGTTCCAGCTGGTAAATCATGCCCAGAAATTGTTTGGGAAGCTGCTAATTGATGTCAGTCAATCTTGTGTGGAGACCCTTCTAATATTTTAACAGTGCCGACGATTAAGACAAATTGTTTGGGAACATTTTCTGTCCCAGTTCAATTTACTACTATAGCTATAACTTACAACTCTGTGGTCAGGTCTGTCCACACCTTCATCAGAACTTTCTCAAACTAAAAAATTAAATAAAGCTCAATGTCCCCTACTCCTGAAAGCAATCACTCTTTTCCTACTTGTACTAGCTAGTGAAGATTCTCTATAGCTCTCATATTTAGACTTCTATCCTTTTTTTCTCAGTAGAGGGCATCCTTAGTACAGTCACTTCAGTTGTCTGTATCCATACAGCAAAGAGGGGAAGCAAACTTCATATTGCCTCCAAAGTAGACTAAACTGAGTAAACACTTGGAACATGTGCATGTTTATGAGAAACACTAGGCCTTATGGAACAATTTGGGCCAGTATTCGCTTGAACAGGCTTTCTCCTCTTCACCATAATAGGCAAAAAAGGGGAAATAGGCACTGGAAGACTAGAAAACACTTGTGAAAATTTCATGCTTAACCTTTTTTGAGTAGAGAGAAAAAAAAAAGCCAGTGTGAGTATAGAGTTCAAATAGCATATTTAAGTTCTTGTCAGAAGAAGGAGGGGAGATTTCTCCATTTACTTTAATTAAAGTTCTCCACAAACTCATTTTTTCCCTTTAGGTTTGGGAGCTTGGCAAGCTTTATGTTTTTTAAAAAAATCCAGCTTGCTCACTAGGCAAATTTTCCCATGCTTTCAAAGCTGTACTGTTTAGGGCAATCAAATGTTAATCCGACCACAGTCTAGCTTTTGCTTTCTTCCCAACAGCTTGATATCTGTTGCCATTAATGTTATACCCTTAGATGTAGGGTAGACAGTGATGTCGCTGTCCAGCACATAAGTGGTAACGAACTGCAGCATAAATAATGAATTGATAACATTCATGTGCTCCGCATCCCCAGAGCATGTGCATGGGTAAGCCATCTGCAAGTGATTTATTCTACGTACCAAAGCTATACTAAATCAAGCCAAACAATATTGCCTTTTTTTTTTTTTTACATAAGAGCAAAGTATTTCCCACGAAGCTGGTAACTTCTATCTGTTAGCTTATAATCTTACAAAATGTTTTGCTTTATAACACTCTGCCAGTGGTACACATCAAAAAAATTGAAGTCAGTCTCTAGGGGACTGTGTTAGCTTAATAACTGGGAGAGTAAGCATGCGACTGATATGAAGAAGGCACATCTAAGAAAAGAAAGTATAAAAGTGAAAGTCTATATAGTTAAGAGATCTCAGCCTCTGAAACGAAGTTTTTCACTGAGTCTGATCTGCAAGGAGTTGCCACCATGAATATTTTGAAAGTAGACTGATGTAGAACTTGAATTACAGCACTTCAATCTGCCTGATATGTACTGCTTTCATTGGCAGCTTTTACTGATACATTTAATGTTCATCTAGGATTCTGGTTGTATCTGGCAATAGGGAAAAAAAATAATAGAAGAAGTTTTAAAAAATTAGTTGCTTAATCTTTTTCTAACATCATTATAAAGTAGGTTTGTAATCAAAATTGTAAGAAGTGTAACATTTCTTTATTAGAAGTTAAATTTGAATGACAATAATTTTGCTATGATTATTTTTGATGATAAACTGGAAAGAGCATACAGTGATCACTACCACATGTATTTAGACTTGGGTTGGCTAGACTTGTATTCTCCCAGGGAAACTGGGTACTTCAACTGGATTTCATTTTTTAAAATTTATATCTCACTGAGAAATTTCCAACTTCGTTTCCAATCTATTTATTCACAAGAATTCTTAGGGTTTCCGCTAACTGTTGCAGATGTTCTTTGCTAGCCTGGGTTCTGCAACCTTGGAACAAGCTCTCGGGAGAGAAAAGGCCTATTTTACAGGATCAGGCTGTTTATTCATGCTGAAATTAAAAGGACTAGCTGTATCATGTTGCAAACAACAGCAAATTATCTGAACAGATAGATTCCTTTTCATTATGAGGATAAATGAGCACGTACACACACATACACATGCAGATAGACACAGAGGCACATGCATATGTATGCATGAACTGTTTGGGAGTAAATCTGAGAAAGAAAATGAGGGAGGGATGAGGTTAGAAAAAGTTAATGAGAGAAAAATAACCCCCTTGGGCTTAACTTTACTCCTGTCAAAGGGTAATAAAGGGGTTTTGTTTGTTTTGTTTTGTCTTGTTTTCCCCCCCAATGAAAACAAATGACTGAGTCCTGATCCTGTTCTCTGCAAAATTATTGTAAAACCTAGAGTTGGAAGTTGAGTAAAAAAGGGGTGCCTGTTGCTGCTTGCCTGGACAGAGCAGCTTGAAGGTTTAGGGCCTAAACCAGTACTGTGACATTGATGTCAGAAAGTTTGGGCTTATTTATTAAAAAGTGTCCACGTCTCTTTAGGTGCAGAAGTTAGTTGGATGCAGTGGTAACAAAGGACCCTGTTTCTCAGAGGTTCTTAAGAGCTGCCAGATAAAATTAGGGTTTCATGAAAGGCTGAGAGAGTGCAGACGCTCATAAATAACGACGCTGTCCTCCTTCCTTCAACAGTGCTGCATTGGGGCTCTTCTGGCAGCAGGCACTGTGTTAATGCTTTTAATATGCTCTAAAAATGAGTTTTATTTTTTAATGAAAATCTTGCATTTTTTAAAGAGATTTTTGTCTTTAATGGAAGTTATAGTTATCTCTTCTTCCTCATCCAGAATGTGGAATTTCTACTTTAAAAATTCATGCTAAACTGCATAAACCACGTATCCATGAACCTCCCTGTAGTCACTCTGTCTCCCAGTTCTGTGCCTCTGGATGTCAATTGTACCCTATGTTACACCTTAATTGGTGAGGGCGGGAGAAGAGGGGTTCATGGTTTGTCACTTATTTTATTTACAACAGAGCCTTCCCTCTATCCTGCTGTCTCTGTCCCAGTGGCCAACAGAAAGTTGAAAGTGAAGAAAGTTGATAGAATGGTTTCTTCTCAAATCCTTCCTCCCTAGGAAGGATAGAAATAATCCAAATATTTCTTCTTATAAATGTGAAGGTTTAATCTCATTTAAAATATCACATTGCATATCTGTGTCAGTCTGCAAAACTAACTGTTATATGGTAATATGTTGTGCCTCTGAAAACAGGTGTTTGCATTGTCCTAGTCAATGAGTCAGATAACTCGAAACATTTAAGTGCAAATGAGAGTCAGGGGAAACCCCTTTTTAGGTTTTTTCCTTCCTCCTTTTCTGTAAGAATTAAAACTATTCTACCGATCTTTTTAAAAATAGGTAAAAAAATTGAAAGTGTGAGGACACATCACCAAAAAAAAAATAAAAAATTAAAGATCACAAGCCCTGAGCAAGCACATAACATTTAGCTGAAATCACCCTTCTATTTGAAGCAAAACCCCCATCAAACAATTGAAATAACAATAGCGAGCCTTCCCTCACTCGAGAGTGCTGGCATCCTCCATGCCTTTTGGTTTTGTTTCAGCAGGAAATCCACCTTCCAGCCATTCAGCCCCAGAAGCTCCTTGGAACAGGTGGTGTCTAAGCTTCAGGGGAACCAGCAGGCTGAAAGGAAAGTCTCCCAATTGCCTCCTACCATAGCCCGAGAAAATACTTAATTATTTGTGTTTCTTTATTGAAATACAGTCTCTTTTATAGCTGAGGCAATACAGACAGCTGTTCCATTTATTTCAAATGCTCCCTGTTTATGGGGTAATCTTTTAGAGCTGGTAGCTGAACCTCTGAGCAGAGTCTGCTTGACTTCTTAAATAGGAGTGAAAACCCAGAGTCTAGAGACTGACAGGAACTTTTCTGGTAGTTCTGGGTAATTAATTTAAATTTTCTTATTATTCTTTTCTTTATCTTGCAGCCAGACAGTCTTCCCACAGGAACTGAGTTCAAATAACAAACCAATTTGTAAAAGCCTTCATCAAAACTGAACCTTACTGTGCAATGTAATCTCTCCCTTGGTGAGGAGTTTGTTTTTCCCTTCACCAAGCTATATTTCTGACAGAATCTGAGTCACATCTTGATCTCTAAAGAAGCTGGGGCATGTGCACCAGGGTATATTGCACTTGCCTTTCGTGTTGCTACTGTCGGCGAGTGTTGCCAATTTCATTAGAGTGGCTAACGGTTCTAATTTACTTCTGGTTTATATTGGCTTCAGTGAAAGCAAATACAGTAACCCTTCACTTTAGGTGGCACCATTAGAACTGTATTTGTTACGCCACAGCACAGCCAAAAGAAATACAGTTATTTCTGGGAAACAGACTTATTTGCATGATATATTCTTGTTAGTGCCCTATTGTCATAGCTGTCTGCATGCTTAACAGACTTGGACACAAAGATCTGGAGAAGGATTGTAAAAGAAGTAGGGAAAAGAGGAACAAAATAAATGAATTACTGGAAATAACAGAGAAGACCAACAATTGATACCTACTGAAATGTAAAATTAAGACAGGAGAAAAACATCAGTAACATAAAAGAAGGAATTGAATGTGGTCAAACTCAGGTTCTTTACATTTAAAAAAATCCCAACAAAAAACAGAGAGTGGTAAGCCCTATAAATAAATGCATTCTTGCCACTCCAGGTGTGTGTGGACCCTGCTGTCTGCAAACTGCCAAAGCTAGCTCTTGGCACCTGTAAAAACCACAGTTTGGTCCCTTCTTGTCCCTGTCACTCAAATGTCTGGGACTTCTGTTCCTATTAAATCTAGGTAGTAATTATTTTTAAACAAAAATTACTTATAATGTATACATATTAATGTAGTAATGTAGATCATTTTGTCAGGACCAGGAACAGAACATACCAGATAGATCTTTTACAACATTGAGCACACATCTGTGATGTTAGTCCATGAAGGGGAGAGAGCAAAGGACTGAGCATAAGACACTCTGGAGAAATGTTGAAAACTGTTTGGCCTTGCCAATCTTGTAAGGCACCACAAATATTGCAATCTTGGTTTGTGAGATGGGGACTATGGGGAAGCTAAAGCATTTAAAGATTGATTAAGAAGCATATATATTTTAAAAAATTGTCTGAAATAAACCCAAATTACAACCTACACTGAATTTGTAAATATGCAGTGCACACTGAAGAAGAGTTAAAGGGAAATTATGTTCTTCATTCATTGGCAAACTGGCAGAAGAAGAGATTAATCACTATCATTTTCTTCAGTAATTTCAAGGGGTGCGGAGAAGGCTTTCAGAACAATTCAAATATCTGAATTGCAGTGCACCAAGTGAAAGGAGACAATTGCAGCTGATTTCTGTGAACTATGTTGCCCAATGGCAAAACATCTTTTCTTTTTGAGGAGTACGTATTCCAGAGATCTGCTGCTGGCATTTTGTCATCTGCTTCATCGGATGCTGTGCTTCCTGTTCTGGATCGTATCCTGAGCACATGTGGTAACTAAATTTTATCAAATCTGACAGCAGACCACTGTTCGATAGACTAGTTTCTGAAAAAAATTGTGGAACTCTTTGGGCTTAAACACAAGTAAGTTCAAACCCAGCTGGCCACCCTTCAGTGGGCTTTGTGCAAAACTACTCTGGTTGAAGATTATTAAGAGTATTCTCTTAGAAATAATCTCTAAATCAATTTTGAGACATGACAAGTCCATAGCTTGTCTCACTTTAGGGAAATTGTCTGGAAAGTTTAATTTCTTGAAGGCAAGTAAAGATGACTTTTCCAGATATCAAACAGAGGAAGCCTGATTGTGACATCTCCATAAATGCTCAGGTCACAGCTGCCAATTTTAAAGCCAAGAAATACTCTATGAAAGGCGGGTGACAAAACCTGTCTTTGGAAACTCTGGGTTCAGTGTCTGACTGGGAGAGTATGAATCCTAAGAAGACAAGCCTATTTCTACACAGTTTCCAGTCATCAAAGGAAACCCCTGTGGAACTTAAAGAGAATATTCACCTTTCAATCAACTGGATTTCTAAAGCAGAGATGTAATCTTGTGTTGAATTTTATTGCATGACTTACAGACTTTCAGAAAGGATCTAATTTCTACAGAACATTTCTCCACAACTTTATTGGCTTCATCTCTATTATATTACTTTTGATAAAAGGAAGAAGTTCTTTACTATGACGGTAGTGAGGCACTGGACCAGGTTGCCAGTGGATGTTGTGAATGCTCCATCCCTGGCACTGTTCATTTCCAAGTTGGATGGAGGCTTAGGTGGCACGGTTTAGTGTGTGGTAGGGGAGGGCTGGAACTAGATTGTCATGGGTTCAGCAGTAGCAGTCATTTTTCTCCTCCTTAGTAGTTGGTGCAGCACTGTGTTTTGACTTGTG
>JANRGW010016253.1:0-32090 GCA_024733675.1 Psilopsiagon aymara | reverse complement strand
TCCAGGAGCAGAGGGAAGAAAAAAAAGGGAGGTGAGTGAACAAACTGCGTGGCTGATTTATGGTTTAAACCACGACATAGATGATCTTCAGGTCCTTCCCAACCTATTCTATGATTCTATGGGATTTTCCACATGGATGAAGAAAAGCCCATTATTACCTGAAACAAGAGAAACCTGTCCATGTAAAAGCCATGGTGTGAAGGTATGTGTAAATAGCTCAGTTCACCTTCATGCAGAGATATTGGGAACAACCTGGAATATTTTTGCTGGCTTATGGGAAGCATTGTAGCTGTGTTAGCACAGAACTCCACCCAGGCTCAGATTGCTTCTCAGCTGAGTTTATTAGCCTATAGGTGGTGTTGCACTGATGCAAAGAGTATTTTGACAGTTCCACTGTAACCTATATAGAATCCACTTGGCCTTTTTGGGGCATCACATCCTGTTAAGCAGACTCTCCAAAAGTGGCTGGAAGGAAGAAAACACTTGTGTGAGAGATGACTCACCCAAGGTAGGTTGAATTCACTTCATCCCCTATGGAAGGTGTCAACCAATGGGAATGCCAACTGCAATTACTGTTGATCCTGATCTTAGAAATTATCTTCCAAGAAATAAGCAGACTAATGTACAGTGAGGAGGAGGAAAGTGTTTCTAGTGTGGCTGAACAGGTTAGCCACAGGCCTAGTGATCTGACCTAAGGCACTTGAGCTGAAGCTTTCAAATGCTTCTGCCTTCCCACTTGTGCACTTTAACACAGTAAGAAATGAGTTCTTCCAAAGCACGTATGAATCTGAGCCCAGACTATGTCTGAGATTTTAAAATAAAAGTTCAGAGCTTCCTAGAATGTACATAGAATCAATGCTATAGACCATAATTCACACCATTTTGTTGTGATTTTCATTATTCTATATCATGCAGCTTATGATTTCCATTAATAACTAAAGATTTTTCATTTTATTTTTGTGAGTGGATGGTTGTTTTCTCTGTGCAATGAAAACTGCTATTTCAATTTAAAAATTCACCCCCTTTGCAACAGCCAGGAATTTCGGTCGCCACATATGTCTGGATTCCTTTACATTATCCTAACACACATGCAATTGTTAAACTAGACTTTGACAATGAAATTAGTGTCATGGACAAAAAAAATAAGAGCTTTGGCCTCTAGGTGCACCTGTTTACAGCAACTAGGCAGGCTCAGTCAGAGTGTGTGTGTCAGTCTGCTGCTGCAGCTGTTCCATTACCATAAAAACCATGGTATTTATTAAGTTTTAAGCCTTTCTGAACTCTGTAACTCTGGCTTACAAAGGGAGGCTGTAATGCTATGTCTGGACTGTGATAATAGTTCAGATAAAGATCCAGCATGTGACTCCTAATGACAGCATTAAGTCTATTGGAAGGAACTATATCAAACTATATGCAGTAAAGCAGACAGCAAATATGAACCATGAAGAATTAATGATTAACTACTCACTGCATGCTTCACTGGGAACAGCACTGCCATTGAAGGAGTCTGCAAACTGTGGAAGAAGTTAACTCACAAACTGGAATTACACAACAAAGTAAAATTTACAAATGCACTGCTTAAAATTTGGGTGCATATTTTTCACTGTAAGAAAGCTATTTCCTTTGCAGATAAATGTCCCCAGTCTTGCAGATGATTGTATACGGGTGAGACACCTCTGTACCTTCAAAATAATCCACACACACACTGAATTTAGTGGCAGTCCCAGGCATGTCCACATGGATTCAGCTAAGTCATAGGAGTCCCAGTTATGACGACCAACCAAACTCTTAGACACTGTATTATCTTCATTATTCTTTAAAGACTGTTTGTGGTTTTTCTTTTACTAGGATAATATTGTGTGTCATTACAATCATTAATCTTTGTGCATTCTGTAATTTCAGCAACCCATAACATTTGAAAGCTGACTTTGGAGGTGCCGCATTGTAAATTACTTCAATGTTAACATCCACATCATTGAGAGTATTGGCTGGAAACCTTAGAGAACCCAATGCCGTGGCTACTGACAGGCTGTGCAGATGACGTCCATTTCGCTCCATTCCTGGCAGTGAGGAACTGATGCCTTGCAACTGCTTTTTTACTTTTGTGCAAGATACAACTCTTGGCTCCTACTGCCCTGGGAATTCAGTGGGAGATGAAAATAGTAGGCAGGAGCACCTTCCTCTCCCAGGTATGTAATCCTGTTTGCAGCTGGCGTGTTGTGGGTCACCACTGCTCATGTCAACAGCTTGAGAGCCAGCCTGCTCTGCTGCAGTGCAAGTCGTGCACTGGGGCTGCCTGACCTGGGCAGTTCCAGACCTGCACATTCCCAAAGATTTCAGTTACAGCTGAAATCCTGACCTGCCCCTCCACCCTGAGCACCAGGGATGCAAAAGTGAGGGACAATGCTGTACGAAACTCTTTCTGTAAGCAATGGAGGAAAGCAGGCTGCCCTAAAGGTCAGTTCAGCCTGCCTCAGATTTAAATCATCCAACTGTAGATGACTGAATTGACAGCGTGAAATGATGATGCTCAAACCTTAAGGTTTGCTGGAAGTGCATGGTTGTTTACCTAAGTTAAGTGCCAAGTACAGAAATTATGTTTATGCCAATATAGTTCTATTTATGGCACCTCCACTTATCTTGCAGTCATGAATGGGCCTAATGAAAATGAGGATAAGCTCCAACATATGGAGGAAAGTAGGTTATGATGTTCTTTTTTAAACTACAGAAAATTTTCAGTGATAAACAAGAAGCACTTGATGGTTTGGGTAAGTATTTTGGCCCAGTGTGGTGCAACTCTTGGTAGCTCCACCTCCTGGCACTGTGTCCCATTGCTTTACAACCAGCACAGTTATAGTCAGTGCATGCTGATTCCATTTTTATTCTTGCAGAGGTTCTTATATTTGTTTCCTGCTGCTATATCAGCAGAAATTTGAAGGAATCTGAATTAGTTCTGTCGTATGACAGGTAGGAACAGCTTAACCTCCTGTGGTGGGCTGACCTTGGTCAGCTGCAACCCTCTCACTCCTCCTCCTCAACAGGACAGAAGGGAGAAAGTAAGATGGAGAGCTCATGGGCTGAGATTAGGACAGGGAGATCACTCACCAAGTTAATGATCACTGTTACAGACAAAATGTAAATTTAGTCATATGTGAAAATTCTCTTGCCTATTTTATTCGACCAAAAGTCAGGTCTCTAGTCCCCAGCTACTGATCAGGGTCCCTCTATGGTCAATGGAAAAAGACAGGCACTCTCAGATGCACATTGAGTATCTCCTAAACTATGGATGGATGGGGTGAGCTAGACATTCTTTCAACAAGCTTGTCCCCCTCCACTGGCTGCAAAGGTAAACAAGACAAGATATTATTTCCTTCTTTCTCTTTCCTGGGCTGCTGGATGTCTACTCTAAAATAAGATGATTCTCTGCCAGAGAAGAAGCAGCCTTCCCTACTCAACAAGCTGATTTTAGCGGTCTGTGGATCAAGCAGCTTCTAGAATTTCACTATCATGGTGATCCAGCATCTCGTTATGAAGATATCACAGCCCAGTACCACAGCAGGACTTCTTGAAGTTTCATGCACGTTCTGGAGTCTTTGAGTCTTAGGTATATGCATGCATGTGTGCGTGTTCATGTGTGTGTGATTGTGTGTTTATGCCCATACACTGCTAAAGGGAAGAGGCTAGGGAATGGGTCTGTGTGCAAGACACGTGATCCTCCAGCCTGGTCATCAAACAGAGCTTTCTGGCTCTGTTTTGGACCACTCCACTCCAAGACAAATCTTCTCAGGAAGGCCCAAGCCAATTGGTGCCAAATGACTTTTGATTTAGCTGCAGAGACACAGCTATTACCTGTGCTATAACAACATTAGATTACTGCGTGCTGAATGGGCCCGAGGTACAAATAAAGTATTGGGTTTCCAGGAAGAAGTCAGGAAGTGTTTTAAAAATAAGGATGTAGAATGATGACTTTATGGGAGAGGTCCAGTTTCTTAAACAAAGGCATATGGAGCCATTTGAGATGCCCTGAGGTACCAAACATGTCCACTCAGTGCTGCAAAACACAGCACAAAGCCTATGGGAGATTTGCTTCTGGCATGGAAGCAAGGCACCCACTGGGCTATCCTGCGGTGCGTACAGTCACAACAGGGCCATAGGTTCAGGCAACTGTATCATACACTTACTCATTAATCACAGGTTTACATATTTTCTTTAAGGAATTGATTTCAGAATCTGTTTTTTTTCTTTTCATCTTTTACTATACAGCTCTTTAGGGAATGATGATATCCTTACTGAAAGTGAGTGGGGCTTTACATTTTGAGTAGGCATTAGTTTCAGTATTATTTACCCCAGTGACAACCCTGCTCTGATGAATGTGAGAATGGCAAAACCAGGCCAAAAATGAGAAAGGGGAACTGTTCCTAATATTCACCATTGATTAGATGATTTTTTTCTTATTTTTTTTTTATTTGGAATTACTTTTTTTTTTTTTTTTTTTTCTGTTTTTCTGTTTTGCTTTGTTTCATTTTGGTCTTTTGCTTTGTTTTGAAGGATTTGGGATTAGTGAAATCGTTCTTCAACCTGCTTTTTAAATTAATCACTCCTTTGTATTCTCCAGTTTTATAAATTAAAAAAAAAAAAAAATAAAAATCACCAGTGCATTACAAAAACACATTTTCTTAAAATTTAGTGGCTGCTTTCCAAAGCAGGAAGTTAAGAAAATAAAGCAACTTTATAGCCAGAGTAAGATAAATAGCACTGCCCTAAGAGACAACGCTATTTATACTCCCTTTGTGTTTGTGTTTCCTATTCTGTCCTCATCCCCATACACTGTCTGTAATTAAAATCATAGCTCCTGAAGTAATTTTACACTTCCTTTCCAGTGATAATGCTGTTTTACCCCCTACAGAAATTATAATGGTGTTGCTAATGCAGGCAAGATAGAAAGGAGAGCTAACATTTTAATCTGTGCAATTTAAACCTGCTCTTTCTATCATTATGATGAAATAGGTGATGGTTTCACAAATATCTTGTCATGAGTGGAGTCTTGATGTTGCATATGTTCTAACAAGTACAGTGCTGTGTAAAAATACCCATCTTTCTGAATGTGGGTCCTCTCCTCAGAAAAAAGGGAGGTGACCTAGGTTTCAGCTGGAGGGAGTCACATAGTATTTACATTGTCTTTTTGTTCAATCTGTATAGAGAAATATATGCTTTGTGTGCTTGGTTTGTCTTCTGGAGCTCTTCACAAGTGTGTCTTTTCACTGAGAGTAGAGGGAAATGTCGTATCATTTATCGGGGCTGCATTTCTCCCTTATGCCACGTGTAGACTCATATCCCCTAAATCTGGGTTCTTGAACTAGCCTCCTGGACACAAGCTATTATATAAAAGTGGTGTTATCATTGTCATCTTCCTCAATTTAGCAAAGCAAAACTTGGAAAAAATTCTTGCTCTTGGACTCCAAGTAGCTGAGATCAGATAAGGGACAAAGAAAGGAAATGTTTCAGGAACACCCATGTCCATGGTCACTGTGTCTAAGCAGCAAATTGCATTTGTTCCAGCTGATGCAAAATAGCCATGTCACTGTAGCCAGGGCAGGGGTAGCAGCGGTGTTGGGGAAGAAGCTGGAGACAGCCACGTGGGCTGGTGGGAGTGATCCATAAGTTGTATCTCACTGGGATGGCTCACAAGTCTGGTGTCACAGAGACCAGTTGCTTCACTTCAAAAGAAAGCCAGGGAGCTAATTAGTGTTTATGAATCAGCTCAGGGACATTAGATAATCAGGCATGTATTGAGGGGTGCCAAGATATCTATCAGTGTAAGGATAACTATTGTTTCCTAAATTATTTCCCTGTATGAATAATGTGCTGGCTGTGGTGGATTCCTGAGACACCTGTCTTCCACTGACTGACTAGGTTAAGCCTAAAAGAGAGTCTGGATTTAACTGTAGGTGCATTTTAGGCACTATAGTCTTTAACAAATCTAATTATGAGGGCATTCATAATGTGGTGCATGGTAGGAATTTCATGGGATGAAACCCATTAATACAAAATTCACTCATAAAAAACAGCAACAGGATTATTCTGCTATCATAAGCTCATATCTTTGGCAATTTAAGAATCACTGTGAGAAAATGTAAAAGAACAATCTGAAACAATGCAATGTTACTTGGCAAGCCTTTTTCAGGATGAATAAATGTTCTTTCACACAAATCCAAACAGTGCCAGTGGAGGCTGGTCCTTATTTAGGAACTACAGGCAATGTAGGAAAACTGCAGAGTCTGAGGCTGCCTTGCCACACTCCTTCGAAGGTGAAATAGAAGTGGCAAAGTTAAATCACTCAGAATACCAGTGCTCCAGTAAGAGCAAGCACTGCCCAGTTTTGAACAACATAAAGAAATGCTGATATAAAACAGTGAAATATACCTTCATCCATCTCTCCTCTAAAGCCAGTGACTCGTTTGAGTAACACTCAGTTATACCTAGAGCTTTTCCATACCGGTGATGTGCGTAAGAGCTGTCTGGCAGATGTGGAATAATCCAATACAAATACAGGGCATGCTGGACGGGCTGCACGTGCAGTACAAGAGGCAGTGCTAGGGCTGTCTGTCTGCTGCTGCTCTCAGGCGATGTTAGGTGAGGGCAGGTAGCCAGACAGGACCTAGCTGTCATAGGGCTGGTGACCCAAGATACAAAGTTTTCGACCTGTGCCAGGGCTACCAGAGATCCACAAGTCGCAGAAAAAAACTAGGAATGCATCAAAATATGCTTAGGGGTAGTTTCTCAGCAGAAAGGGGAAGGGGGAGACATTGGAAAAAATTTGGAAAAGCTTGCTATATGCTAGAGTGCTTGCAGACAGTGACATGAAACAGATCTCAACTCTTCTCGGTGTTTTTTGAGGCAAGAACAGTGCTTTGTTTTAAACATCATTAGTTTTTGTGAGCTTAGAAATGTTAAAATGTGATCAAAGTAACAGCTTGTTCCTTAATAATATGCTCTAGAACTGAGCAATGATTCCTAATTGAGAAATGGGTAGTACTCAGCCCAGCTTTCTGATTGGCTTTAGGGAGCTTGAATGCATGGCCTTATTTCACTGCAAAGCCCTGGCAGACTTTGCACATTCAAATTCTAAACTGTCTAAGTAGGTGTGAAACTAATTTTGTGTTTATTTTTTAAAAACCACCTCTGATCATTTAGGACCATCCACTTCACTTTGGGAGGCCCTTACCTGGCTGCAGGTGGGCCCTAGGAGACAATAAAGCCCACCTCAGAGAGGATAATTTCTTGAATATCATAACCTGAATATTTATAGCTTCTGGAATCCTTGTACCTACTTATCCATGTTTCCAGCCACAACTTTTCTTAATAAGAAGGGCTTTGAAAAACTTGCTAAATCTGGACATAAAAGGAAACAGAAGTTTCCCTAGTGCAGTGGAACTTTTTAAAAGTCACATAGTAACTTTATTGATGAAACAAGGAAGAAAGCTCTTTTCCACCAGACTTTGCGGAGCTTATTTACAAAACACAAGATTTTTTCAGTAATGTGTAGGCAAGGCAAAGTTGTGATGGGGTTTCCTGCAGGGTGAGGATGCTTATGTGGCTAGTCATTTCACCAGTAGTTTATCTTGTTCCTTTGCTCGTGGGGTTTCAGTATGTTTATGAGAGACAAACCTTGGGGGGAAAAAGTACTTTCAAAGAAAGAAGAAAGCTTTCAGAGACATTTTGCCATTTAAAAGTTTTATATAACATGAGAATGCATGCTCTATCCTCTTTACAAAATGCAAAAATGTTTGCAAATTACCTGTGCATCTATAATTTATTATCTTGAGAGAACTGCTTTGGGAGTTCACTTAGTCACTGTCATAGACAAGCTCCAAGTTACCAAAACTGGTCAGTGAAGTCCAGAGAGCACTGAAATCATGCTGACTGACTGGTGTTCTGTCTCAGATTCAGAGATCTGAATTTATGGTATCTAAATAAAAGTGTCTGCAGTAAACTAGAGAGCTAAGCTTCTTTTCCTGTCAGTGGAGAAGTGAAGAGCTAGGGCAGGATTTGTTTGTCTAAGTGTGGTCATCTAGTGTCATGAGAGATACCCAGGGGTCCCCCACCATGTTTCTTCTGGTTCCTCAGAGAGGTTCAGGTCACTTGTAGGGATGTTTCATGCCTATCAAAACTGTCTACCAGCCCCATGTGGGTGACTTGGGTGTCCCAGGTTGTCCTTCTCAAGTGACGCAAATACTTATGCAGCAGAAATGCACTTTTAACTGTTTGAATCCAAAACTGCACCCTCTCCTCAGTGCACTGCAGTGTGCACACAGTATATGATCTTTGCTTCTGCTACAGTGTACTCTTCTCTGTATTATTTTTTGAGTACTGCTCTTCAATGACTTCTGAGAGATCAGACCCCTGGCTTTGCTGTCTTTCCCACCACCTATGTAACAGTTGCATGTAGCTCTGAGAAAATCAGTAACTATGGCTTCAATAACAGTGTCTTGAGTAGACTTGTTGAGAGAGCGTGTTAATGGTTAACATGTAGTTAGATTAATGCAGAAGCATAAATATGCACATACATATGACACACCCACTGTATTGAATGATAACTCATTTTATTCTTAGTAATTACTTATTTCTCAGACTCCAAAGACCTGAAGATGAAGGGGAAGCCAAGATGTAGGTGCTAAGCAGTAGTATGTCCCCTCTTGGCATAAATGACAATAGAGCTGTAGGTAAAAGTGCAGATAAAAATCACTGCCACTAAATAGATTTTCAGAAACTGAGCCAGATTTCCAAAGATCCTTCATCCAACAACTCCATTACCCTCTGCAGGGTTGGTAGGATGAAAAGTTCTTTCTGCAAATGTGGCCCTTCTCTCTCATAGGTGCAAAAAGATCCCGCCACCACCAAATAGGATGACTTTAGCTGCTGAAGGAAGTTTCAAATTTAGTGCTAGCAAGTTATAAATCATCTGGGGAAGCTGTAATGTCTTATTGTGAATGATGGGACCTTGGAAGGGTAGCAGTTCTGTGGAAGTGTCATTACAATGTACGTTTAATATGCTGCTACCTATGTTTATATTTACACTACTATGTATGATTGTGTTATTGCTACATTTATAAGTGTAAAGACTAAAATCTAAAGCATCATTTTCCCACTGTGTACTGTCCCTCTAAAACAGGAGCAATGGCTGTAAATGTGTAAAAAGAGTGAGTCAGCAATGCCATTCTCTGTCTTGTAACTAAACAACTGCTCTGAAGACTATCTATTGTCATTCAACAGCTTTTACCATTAAGTATTAAAAACCAAGAAACTGCTCTTTCGAAACATGAGGACTTCTGTCCTTTAAGGCAAGTAACAGACCATGAGCCAGATCCTGCTGTCTTTGTATCCAGAAAGAGGAGGCTTTCATTCTTTAATTAAGTGGTATGAGTCCTTTTTTTCCGCAGTGTTGGAAAAATAAAATAAAAAGACTGATTGATTATAACAACAAGCTGAACACCAGATGTTTTATGAATATACGGCTTCCCCAGCCCACACCCATGTGCATGTAAGAGAAAAAGAAAAACAAAGGACTGTTTATAATTGTCAGAATATTAAAACCTTTGCTTATTCAATGTTCTTTCTTTGCTGGCCTGTTCATGCAGCCAAAAAATTCATTTATGACATAGACCATTCATTGCTCGAGTTTTGCTTTCCAAACTTGGTAGAAGTATTTCATGGCCATAGTCAGATGTCTTTCTTTATGTAAATTTTGATAATTTGGAGGCTATCTTTAAACCGGTTCCTGAAACCACAGGCAATAATAACTCACTTGGTTTCATGTGCTCCGCTCAGTCCCATCAAGACAAATTGCTGGGTTTGGTGTCCTTTGCCAAAAGAGAGGAACATTCCCTTCTCCTGTTACATAACACTGAGACACTTGCGCGGGAGAGACGGGAACCAAGGCTTGCTGACTAGCAGGTATTCTGCAGCTTTGGGGCTTCCTGCCACACTTTAGAGTATCTTTTATGGAAATCCAAATACTGTTCTCCTGCAGATTTGTGAATGCAGCTATTACTAGTGCATTAGCCCTTCCCTGAAAGAAAGGCCATGGACTAAAGCTTTCCTGCTGTGCCCATGCAAACACTTCTGTTAGCTTTTAAAGGATTTTTTGTTTCAGCTATGCACAAGTTGATCCAAGAACATATTAAAAAAAAAAAAAAAAAAGTAAAAATAAGTCCATCATGCCATTTTATAGTTTCTATAAAAATCTAAAGTTGTTTTTCCAGAGTTGTCAAAGATCAAAAAACTTCTTAGAATTGATTACTATCTTTAACTACTTGGATGACAAGACACCTGAAACTGAATTTTTTAATGGCATTACTGGTTTTGTGGGTTTATAGTTTCACATCATTTGACAGTGATCCCAAACACACTTCAGCCTTCACAGGTTGGTTTGAGTATGGTGCAGACACATAAGACAGACAATAAAACTGGAAAGTAAGCACCAGTGGGAAGCAATAACCTCCCTGCGCAAGGCTACTGTTAGCTTGAATTAGGATCCTGAACTGCTTGAATCCGTGTTTTACATGTGCCACACTTTGCTGGCCATCGATATAACTGAAATAAGAAATGACATGGCTGCCTTGTTTAAACTGTGAGATGGCTAAAAAAGTGTGACATTAAATCCCCTGCTTTTCTGTTTCAACTGTTCCTCAGCTGCTTTTATAATCTCTATATTTAAATTGAGATAACTCCCGTAGTATTTTCCCTAACTTAAATATATACATATACGTGTGTGAGTTTAGCTTGGTTTCTGAAAGGAATGAGGCTTAGGCCATCACATTGTGAAGAGTATATCCATATGTCTTGCTCATTCCTCCTCTGTAATAACTTTTGAACTAGTTGCTATGTGACAGCCAAAGCTAACAATCAGAAGCTCCCAGAAACGCAGTTTCCTAAACATTTTGTAGAAACTGATGGCTGCAGATGCAAGAGAGACCTAAATAAGGGATGCTACTGAGGAAAAAGCCACTATAATCCAGCTCTGTTACACCTGAAGGGATTGCAGGTGCGGGACCAGTGTGCACACAGCGCTGCCCGCAGGACGGCACATGTTGCTGCTTTCCCGGCCGAAGAGGTGAGAGACATGGCAGATACCGCAGGAGTTTAGGAAGCGACATGTGGAGTGAGAGCACATGTGGCCACAAAGCTAGTTCCTCCCACTGAGCAATTTATATGTATATCTGTATGTACATAGCATGATTAAAAATCTGACTAGGTTTTATATGTACTACTGAGGACACTGAGACCTCCCCTGGTATCAAGTTGGTAATGGACAGCCCAGGATCTTGGGATTTTCTTAGGTGGTATTTAGCTAAAGAAGGAGAGAAAAGGAAAAGAGAGGATTCAGATCATAGACAAGTTATTTCTGGGACTTGCATATTTTGTTAGTCTACTTGATTTCCTTGACCAGGCTCCAAGTCTTCCTTTTAATTGACAGATCAGCAATAATTTTCTGTTGCTGATAAGGAGATGTTATTTTCTCAGCACACTTATTCTCAGTAAGGCCATCAAATAGGCTATAAATTTCCTCTTCAATCTATAAGTGGAAACATCTGATAATACATAAATATTTATCACTTTTTCACTTCAAATAGAAGCACCAGAATTGCTTTTTATAAACAAGATTTTAGAACCCCTGATACTGAAATGCTAAAAAAGTACATCAGGTTATGTTGTAGTATAGAGAAAATACGGTGTAATTTTAATATTTTTAATAATGGTTTTGATTTCTTGTTGAAATTTCATTTCCATTTAAGAACAGGTTACTGGAAGACTACCTGAACCAATCTTAGCACACTAAATTTTAGTTTAAGGCTTGTAAGAATCCTGATTATCCCTAGTAGTAACTGGAAATTAATCTCCTCTAATTTTTCTCCAGTATTTTTCCCTCGAACATGCAGCCATGGTCTAAAAAAAAAAAAATCCTTGTGATCTAAGGTGTGGATTAATTTTGAGTACCTGATGGCAATGCACATAGTCTTTCTATAAAGTTCAGTATTATACAAGTTAAAAATATGTATAGTACTCTGTAATATTGTCACTGAAAATGAGCTTCAAAGGTTTCAGCAGCTGACATATGCTGGGTAGTTAGCATAGGACCAATTCTTCAGTTACATCCCTGCCAATCCTTGAGAGCAGAACCGCTGCAACCAGCTCCAGGAGGCCTGTGAGACAATGCTTCCCCAGGCAGCTTCAGAAGCAGGGCAGGAGGCTCAGCATGTCACAGGACATCCCACCCACAGGTGACACTGATGAGATCAGCCTCTTTAGTGAATTACCACTGAGGAAGAAAAAATGTGAATAGTTAGATCTTGGGAGATTTCGGAATAGAGCTGAGGTGCATTCAGGTACATTTGATTTCAATGGGAGCTGCTCATGAAGCTGCTTCTAAAATCTCCACAGAACCCTTACTCTTTATCAAAATTTTCAAACATCCTCAGGTATCAAGCACTTAGTACTTAAGAGAGTTTGTGCTTAATTTTCCCTTGGGTAAAGAAAAGTCTTAGAGTTCTGCCATGGGTTGTGGGAGTTAAGGTATTATTGCAGTGAAGCTTGTAGGGAGCAAGTGGGATGAATGAGCATTACAGCCTGTGTTTTCTGCTTGCACGCTGCAATCTTAGATCAGAAGATCTCCTTTATAAAAGGTTACATTGCAGATTTTATACCTGATTTCATCTGAACTTACACTGAAATATACCGAAATTCCTAAAGATTTCAATTTGTCTATGTAAAATGCTTGTCTCGGTAACTAAATATGGATTTAGAGAGCCTGCAACATCTCAAAAACTGGAACTACTCAACTGACCGTGAGCTAAAAATACTCTATGTAGCATTTCAGCTAGTTGTATCAAGACTGAGGAGTGAACAATGTAACTCTGAATAGCTGAGATTTATTTCTTTTTACATGAAGGATGGAAAATACATGAAATATCAGACAGTTTGGCAGTTAAAGCAGACAGAAGACAGAAAGAGGAATCATGATATAATAAATATATGAGGGGAAGAAATAATTCTTTGCCTATTTTTTCCACACACAGGAACACTTAGATACAACTTCCCTTATTTAAATGCACCTATGTCAAACGCATAAGGAACCTGATAATAACATTAATACTAACAAAAGTGGGGATTTGATAGCCTAAAATATGCACACTGTGATCTCAGATTTATTTTACATAAACCAAATAGTATCAACCAAAGATAATCCCTGTGGCAGAACAGAGACAGTGTTTCTCATTCAAATATAGAACTCTTCTATAAATAGCCTACTTTACTATAAACTTTATTCTTCAGAGATTAAATTATTTAGCTCCTTATGAGGTTTAATGGTGTAGTCCAAGCCACAGGCACCTTTCATTAATTTTCATTAGGATGAATTCCACTATTCTCACTTTCTAACTTGATAGGCTAGTAAGACAATTATTTTGAGTCCATTCATTAGAGGAAAAGAAGAGAGAAAACCAGCAAAGCAGTTAAAGCACAACCTTTTGGGGAGCTGCTCCTATGATGCTTTGGTTTTGAGAGCCACAGTGTAGACTGGCCACATCCCCTTCCTTGCAAAAGCCCTTGGAGGTGCTCACCTTTTGTGCAATGAACCAGAGTTCAGTGCTACCAAGAGACGTGGGTGAAATTGCGTGAGCCATGCCTGAATAGAGGAAATCTCCACCGCTCCTGTGAAAGCCGGGCTGCCAATCAGTCAAAGTGGAAAATAATCCTAGGGATCAAAGGAAGAATAGTTTACTACCCTTTAGATCCAAATTATATTGGTAAGTGTATTAGATGGCAGTGAAGGAGGGGAACATGCATTCAAATGACTTTGCATCTAGCTCACCAGGTCTGGGCTCTGGGTTAGGACTTTCCACTAGGGATTTGAATTCTAGCCGCTAAATAATAGGGTCCTTCAGAGAGGCCATATTTTTCTGTCCAACTGAAATAGGTGCACTTGAAATAAATATGGATTGGGTGAAGAAAAAGACTAGAAGTTTATAGCAGGAATAGTTGGGGAAGGTCACTTTTTGACTCCAGTCCTGGTGCCTCCCATTTGTCATGCAAAGCACAAAAACTTTCTACATAAAAGCTCATGCGTTTGCTAGGCTGGTTATGTGCTCTGGAGTAGCAAAGATTTGAATGTTGGCTTCCTGTGTTGGATAATATTATCCTAACCAGTGAGACATATGCCTCCTCTGATTTGTGAATTGTTCCACTTCTCCTTCATAAATGCAACCCTTCTTTATCAGTTTTGGTTTTGGGTTTTTGGTTGGTGGTTTGGGGTGGTTTTTTCTTAGTTTTTTTTTGTTTTGTTTTGGTTTTGTTTTTTTTTTTTTTTGTTTTTTTTTTTTTTTTTTTTTTTTTTTTTTTTTTTTTTTTTTTCCCAGAAAGGCTCAGATGAGCTAATTTGTAATTTTTAAATATTCTGCTCTTTTTCTGCGCCAACCCCAATTTGCCAAATCTGATTCACACTGAAGAACCTCTTCCAGTTCAAATTGCTTCTCCCCAGAAAATAATGTATTTATTGAAATTAATTCATTTGGCCATCCTCTGGTACAGCATTGCTGGCTATGTTATAGGAGAACAACACTCTCCTCAGTGCCTGGGCTCTTTGTGCTGTGCACTTTCTGAGGCAAGCTTGGCAGATTAATTCCATATTAGCCAAAGAGTGTGTTCTGAGGGTGAAACACAGCAGAATATTAATTTTCCATCTACATAAGACCCTGAAGCAAGAGGTTTGAGCAACCTGGAATTTTTTAACCCTACAGGGCAGAAGCATGAAGGGAGAGATTCAGTCAGGCAGCAGCAGAAGCTGCCAAGTGTTTAGACAGGAGAAAGAGAGGAATCTCTGTCTACTAGCTCTAATTGTCCTGGAGCTGCAGTTTGCTGATGACACTGCCAATCATTCTTACTTTTTTAATGCACTGCTCTCCCATAGGGCTTTATTTATTTAGCTACATATTTGTTCATCTATTTATTTATTTATTTTTCTGTAGGATTTTAATCAGTAGAAATTACTTAGGAGTAACTGGAGTACGGATTTTCCTGTTTAAACATTTCAATGTCAAGCCACATAACAGGTGCTATGGCCTGATGTTACTGCATTACTTTAGTTGATATTTACCTAATGCTAAATGACAACATCATTGGTTTTGAGGGAATTTGTTCAAGGATGGGAAATGTGGAAAATTTCATGTGCCAACAGAATGAATAAGTGATAAATATGGTGTAATAAGTGTTTTCGAAGAGGCTTTCTCCTACTGCATTTTAAAGCAATGCAGAATATCCGGAACCATGGAGGTTCCCAGAATTTTGCTTAAAACAAAACAAAGCCCCCTGTTTCTTTTCAGCTTGAAACCACCTGATCCTCATCTAAACCTGGAAGGCTGACATTCTCTTTGTTCTCTGCTTCAATCAATTAGGTGTACGTGCACAGCTTTTTTGAATCTGCTTACTGCTTACTTATGACACCAGAAGGATGTTCCAAACTGGTGGTCAGTGAATTATTTTGCTTAAATCAAAACATTCTGTGGAAATCTAAATTTAACCATCTTTTCTTTCCCCAAGACTGATAATAAGCAGACTCATAAACTAAAGAGGTACAGTATCTCTTTCCAATACAGTGTAAAGACAGAACCACATCATATATTGAGGCTAGCTGGTAGAGGCCAAATTCAGTCCTCTGCTGCATTCTTTGGGATCATATTGAGCTGAATGAGAACCACCTGCAGACAGAATTTGACCCCAAAATGAAAGCCTGGCCACAGATTTGATTTGAATTACTTGACTCAGAAGTGAGGTAGGATTGTTTTTGGTTTTTTTTTTTGGCAGCATTTTTGGAATAGTTGTAATAGTAATAGTAAAGATAGGACATTTCTCCACGGAAGAAAATATTTAGAAATACTTTTGGGAAATTGTGATGACCTGCTGTGCTCTGTTTTAAAATGTGCTATTTTCTTGAGGTGTATCAGAGACATTATGTTTGAGGTAGCAGAACTTTTGATGCCAGATGACTCACAAATTCACCAGAGCAGTGGTTTACAAATGGGTTGAGTCTCATCTTGATGAGAAGACTGTCTGGTCTGCTTTGGTTTAAGAGAACCTATGATCCCACCGCATACTGGGCTGGAAGACAGAGATGGGGAGCAGAATGAAGCCTCTATATTGCAAGGGGAAATAGCAACCTTCTACACCACTTAGATGCACACAGTCTGTGGGGTAGAAAGGGGTCCACCCAAGGGTACTGAGGGAGCTGATGAAAGTTCTCACTGAGCCACTTTCAATTATTTAGGAGTAGTCCTGGCTGACTGGGGAGGTCAGGTGACTGGGGGTTGCCAAATGTGATGCCTGTCTACAAGAACAGCCAGAAGAAGGATCTGGGGAAATCCAGTCCTGTCCGTCAGGCCTCAGAGCTGGGGAATGTTTTGCAGCAAATCATCCTGAGTGCCATTACATGACACATACAGGATAACCAGGGGATAAGGCCCAGTCAGCTTGGTTTATGAAAGACAGGTCCTTCTTGGCTAACCTGATCGTCTATGACAAATTGACCTCCTGAGTGGATGAGGGAAAGGCTGTTCCTATTGTCTACCTGGAATTTAGGAAGCCTTTTACACTGTTTCCCACAACATTCTTCTGGAGAAGCTGTCTCCTCATGGCTTGGATGGGTCTACTTATATGCTGGCTAAAAACTGTCTGGATGAACAGGCCCAAAGAGTGGTGGTGGATGGAGATAAATCCAGTTGGTGGTTGGTCACAGGTGGCATTACACAGATCTCAGTATTGGGCCCAGGTTTAGATTGGATATTAGGAAAAATTTTTCACTGAAAAGGTTGTCAAGCACTGGAACAGACTGCCCAGGGAAGTGATTGAGTCCCTGTTCCTGGAGGTATTTAAAAGATGTATAGATGTGGCACTTAGGGTCATGGTTCAGTGATGGATTTGGCAGTACTAAGTTGGACTCAATGATCATTTTCCAACCTAAATGATTCTATAATTCTATGATTCTTGATTTTAATGTTCTGTTCTATGGCAAAACATGCAGGTTAGGACTTTTTTTCCTACTTTGTTTGCAAGCAGATGACAATTCTTTAGTAATAATAGTCTCCAAAAAAAGGAAAAGAATATTTCACTGGCTTAAGCCTGATATCCTTCTATTTGCCTTACTGCAGCTAAGAGGATGACTGAAAAATTTGGTCTAATATTTCTTGAGTTTTCCTTAATTTTCTTGTTTAATTGTGGTTATAATGAAAAATAAGCATTCTGTTACTTAATGTACACCTGACTATGTGCCTGTCAGCTAATCAACATGACTTCTGAGCTCAAAATATCTCCGGTTCATGTTCCTTTTAAATAATAGTCCAGTGGTGGCAGTGACGTCTACTTGTTGGAAGCTAAAAGAAATACCCTTTACATATTTCAAATACTCTCATGTACTTGAAACAGTCATTTAATTAAAGTGTAATCTTGAACAGTGGAAAGTGTGAGTGATTAAAACATGCACACTAATCTTTTGAAATATAGTTTCTCTCTCCTTCTCTTTCTTTGTCCCCTTTGTAAACAGAAAAAAAAACAAACCCATAAGTGAATTGTACAGGCAGTTCAGAGATGTGTACTTAAAATTGTGTGATTGGATGCCAATGGTATTTTCGAGGACATGGGAGACATTGACTTAAATCAAGGACTGAAACCACTAGAACATGTTCTTCGGCATATTCTCACTCTCCTTCTTCTCTTCAGCTCCTTCAATTCCTCTTCTTCACTAAAAAAGTGTTTTGTTAAATAGAAGAGCTCTCTTGCTTTTTGAACAGTTACCCATTTAGGGCCAGATCAGGTATCTTTTTTTTAGAATGAGTGATACCCTCCTCTACAAGAGTCCTTAAGACTGCAATAGCACTAATAGCAGTGTACAGCTTTCCTTCAAAGTAACAGCATTCTGGCCATTAAAACACATACCTGCTAAGATTATCTATACAAGGTGTTGTCATTACTTATTGCAAGTATACAATTATCAAAGGTAGTTTGGACATCAAAAGCAGTGTCACTGCAATAAAAAAGCAATAGCCTCCTCTGGGTCCAGCTAAACCAATTACTCTCCTAAGAGAAGGCAATATTAACACAATCAATACCATCTGATCTCTGAATTGGCAATGTTGTCTAAGGTGGACAGTCTGATTTCTAAATCTGAGGGTGACATTGTCCATCTACATTTGTCAACACATCATCTCGTTTGCATTTTTGCATTTGGTGACCTGATGGTTGCCTAAGTTACTTATTAAAAGAGTAGTTCAGAATTTTTAAAAATAGATTTGAAAGGTTAATTCATAGCAAGAGCCATCCTAATTTGTGAAATTTCTGAGTCCATCACAGCTCCCACATATTTGAGCTATGGGCAACGTCTTTCCCTTGATCATCCTTACCTATCGAGGTGTGTTTGATTTTTAGCTCTTGTCATGAGAGTTCACAGTTTTCTGTTTCAAACAGTCTTTTCTTTGTTTTCATTCTTCTGGAATGTGAGCATGGATCCTAAAATACTCTTTTGGCTACAAATGTATCCAAAACTCAGCAAAACTGCAGGCCTGTTATGTGTTTCTTTGCTTGCTAGTCATAATCAGCATGCAGGTATAATTTTGCTCTTTGAAAGTTCTGTGCATGTATTAATGAGTTAATCTAAATTAGCAGAGAAAATAATTGGCAGAATTGCCTGCCTCTTGTTAGCCTGAGGGCTGGGAGAACATGAATGCTCTCAAATCTGCATCTCCCACATGGCATCCCATTGGTGTGCCCACTTGAGTCAAAGGGCAAGAAGTAAGTACTCCTTTGAAGTACTACCTTAAACAAGAGATAAGGAATTGTAAACTTAACTGAAGCCTAACTGACGGCAAACAATTCTGCCTTTTCATGCACAATAAGCAATTGCCTAAACTGTCTTTCAGCCTGTATAATGTAATCATGACAGCAATCGACCAAGCCCAGTCTCTTTTTCACTCTTCCTATGTTATTCTACTTCAGCAGATCTTCCATATAAAGCTGAGTGATAAGACTTTTCAATTGCATCCATGTTTCAGAAGAAACAGTGCACAAGGTAATGACAGGTTTCGTCACCATAGCTGTGGCTGTAAACAGTTCCCAAGCTTCCTGTTCCTGAATGATATTGCAGTGGCTTCCTGCAATTACACAATATATTGTCATGCAGATTAGCTACGGGTCATTTCATGAGGATAGGAAACTTCAGAGGTTTCTGTTAAACCTGTCAAGTTGGCAGATCTAACATAATGTTGGGATCCCCTCCAGCATTCCTCTCCATAATCCATGCATCTTATTGCAGGCTCTCTCTGAGAAGCGGGTGTAAAACAAGTTGTATCATTCCTCTGAGGAAATGCCCCAGATGGCTGTTTTACGAACAGGCATTCAGAGTCTGAGATTCCTTGACAGAAAATGGCTGCAGGCCTGCAGGAAAGCAAGCTGAAGGGAACTCCAGGGATACAGAAATGTCTCTTTGGGGAAGACAAGAGAGTCTGAGATCCTTATGGGCTTTGTCTGTCTTCCTCTGAAAAAGGGAAATGACAAACATGCATGTACAGTTACTGTTCAGGGAATGAAAGGAGAAAGATGGAAAATGTGTGGATTTAGGTGCCAATGACAAATCTGGGGAAGAGATATGTTTCTTCATGCTCAGCAACTGGCATTTAGCAGTGGTTTTGTTATGTATCGAAAGTGAGAGAAAATATACAATAAACCTAAGAGCTGAGGAGGAGACATCAGGAACAATCTGTAAAGTTGAGTTTAGTAAGTGCAAGCTGAGAAAAACGTCAGGGTTATCGTAAGCAACGAAGGAAGCAGTCACAGTCTGCCAGTCTGCCTGTCTGCCTGTCTGCAATTTAGAGAATCTCACACATCCAAAATAACGAACAATGTATTTGGATGACAAACCACATGCTGATACTATAAGCCACGTAGACTCAGAAGTCCAAATTCAGGTTGCATTTTGTATGGAAAAAGCCATGATTTAGAGATTTTGTGAAAAAGCTAAACTTAAGAACTAAGTTTAGGCTTAGCAACAGATATGTCATGAGCCCTATCAGAAAGCACAATAGTGTACTATGGTAGCTTTGGACTGTTTTAGGGATCTAGAAAAGCTACTTGCCCTCTCCCTCTACTCCTCACTGCTGTGCTTTCACATATATATGATCAATTATATTGTGTAGCAAATGTGAGTGATTCCAAAGGATGTTAGCCATCTTTTGAGATGTTCTTTTCTGAGGACCTTAAAAATGTTTTCTCCTTTTTAATGAGGTCACCTCTGAGAAGAGTTTACAGTTTCCCTACCTTTGCAATAGGCAAACTGATTGTCTATGACAATATCAGCAACTATCTCTGTTAATCTTTTCCCTCCTTTTCAGTGATACTGTGAGTTACAGTTTGACAGTATTGTGACCGTCTTCTTGAAGTCATATGGGGCGTCTAAAAAACTACTAGAAAAGCAGCAAGAAAAAACAAATGGACAGGTCTCAGAATACTTTGGTTTCTCTTCCAACTCCTTTCACTTAAATCTTTTGCTGAAGGCTGGAGTTCTTGCCCAGGAATTCCAGAAAGCACACTGCTCCCTGGTCTGTGGTGTTACTGTAGTAGAAGAAAGAAGTATATATTTAGATTCCTGCTTTGTTTTAAGCATTCAGTGAAGTCGCTGTTATGAAAATCCCTTTTTTCTTCAGTGAGTAAACCTACAGAAATTGTTTTTAAAAAATGATCTCCACTCTCACTGAACAGATGTCTGTCCCTTCTCTCTGTGTCCCCAGTGCTGCAATTATCTTCTTGAAGCCATATGGGGAGGAGGGCAGGCCAGACACTCACTGAATTGACTCATTTATTAATCATTCATTATCTTCTGTAAGAATGAGCAAATTTACTGGCTTGTGTCTGAACAAGAGTTTTCTGAGCAGATTCTACCAGTCAGCATTTTCTGAGGCTGAAAAGAGCCTGAAGATGAGAAAAGCACTGTCTTTCTCCACTAACAGTGCTTTCCTCATAATCTTCTGCTTACTCTGAGTAGCTGGAGTAGCCAAGATGCGGTTTGTGCCCTGGCACAAGATTCATGCATGCAGAACATCTTAACTTCTGTCATGGTAGAGGACTGTGTTCTAACAAGCTGGTTGAAGCTTATGCTTCAGTTTGTCATGGTATGTTTATTTAAAGGCTTAACAGCTTGCCATGGTTACACTTGATGTTATTATTAATAGGAAATGTTTTGTTTTGATTCTCCTTCCTGACATAGGGTCCTTTCTGCATCATGGCCATTCCCAGACATCTAAATGCACCTTCTTTTGGTTTCTTTCCATGTTTTGCAGTTACGTCTGTGCAACCAGGTAGACAGCACAGGGGTCGTACAGCTAAAATCAAAGCCAAAATTATCACAGCCTGCCTCAGAGTAGGGTTGGCCAGATTTGAAATCTTCTATTGGGAAGAATTTTTCACATATTAAAATATCCTTAAAGCTTCAATACCTCTCTCTCATTTCCCCCAACAGAGTCAATCTTCAGTGGAAAATCTTTTTGGGAAGTATTACAGGGAATTCAGGTTTTATATGTCATTTGAGTTACAATAATGTAACAGATGAATGTCTTAAAATAAACATTTTAGAGAAAATATAAATCAACTGCCTAGATTTCTGGGAAGAGAACAAAACCTACCCCCGACCTTTATGTGTCACTGGAATTAAATTTTAAAGTGGAAGAATATGTCTGAACCAAAATCTGTTAAAGTGAATGCCATGACTCCTCTTGACCTTAGTGGCTTCTGGGTCAAGGCCTGTGTGACTTAGTTTACCCTAAAAAGGGCCATTTAGTAGGTAGTTGATTGGTGTAACTGAAGTCTGAAAACAAGTACAGTAGCTGCAGTGAGCTGATGAATATAGCTAAACTGCTGTTCTCTAAACAGTCAAATAGCTAAATATCACTTAAGTGGCTTGGCTTAAATTACCTTGGAACAAGTTACTGTGAAAGGGAAATGAAAGCATATAAATGAGTCTGAGACACTTGTATTCATTTGCGGAGAAGTGAGGGAAACAATTAAGATAAACCAGAAAATGGCAGGCGTGTTGAGCCATATGGCCCTTTCCTGTTTCTAACACTTCTTTTGTTTAACTTTTCCAAAGCAATTTTGTCACTATTATTACTGTGGTTGTTTCAGTTTTAAACATGTTTTCCTAGCATTCAATCTTTTCCCCAGATGCCCCTCTCCTAAAAAATAAAAAGGAAAAAAAGACAGTAAAAAACCCTGAAAAAAAATAAAGAGAGAAAAGAAAAGAATAAAAGTCCCGAACCAATTAAAAATAAATGCTGGAAAAGTTTTTAAGATGCTCTTTGGCTCACATTGCCTTTAAAACTTTGCACTGCATGGAAGTTTCTTTTGCTTTTGCTTTCTGCCTGTTTTGCCCAGCTGTTGGGCACTCCAATGTTCTGCTACAGCAAAGCAGATGCAGACTACAGATCACATGGACTGCTCCAGTTGAATGAAAGCAGCTTTGGTCATTAATCCTGTCTGCAGGCTCTTTGGATTTTTTTTTTTTTTTTTTTTAACAAGTTGTCCTTTTTTTTTTCCTTTCTCTCTCTTTTTTTTTTTTTTTTTTTTTTAATTTATTTTTTCCATTCTAGCTTTTAATCATGGTTTACAAAAAATTAAGAAACGAGTCTAAAAGAAATGTGAGAGACAGAGATACAGCAGGCTACTGTGAGCTTTGAAGCATAAAAAAAGAAAGGAAAAAAGAAGCTTTTATTGTCAGGAAATGGCAAATACCTAGCTCAGTTTAACAATTCTGTCCGGCTGCTAGATAGGGAAGTAATGCCTTTGGCAGTACATAAACTCTTGTTTTCTTGCTCTTTGTCTTCCGGTGTAAAACACTGTTGAAAAAATCACCTGTCCATTGCAAAGTTAAACTATTGGCTTTAACACAGTTGCATGGGAACTTCGGTTTATTAATGAATACAACATACCCTCTTTGATTTGAATGCTTTCAGAGCACTGAAAAGATTCAAAAGGCATCGCTTCCTGCACCAGCGGCGTGCCTTTATACATCTCAGTGGTTCACCCCTACCCAGCTGCTATATCTCATTAACAAGCGTTCGGCCATCGCAGCAGACTTCGCAGTGTTGACACTTGAAAGGCCCTGGCAGGCGCTGGCAGGCTATCAGCTATGGCAACAGGAAACTGCCCCAAGACAACACTGAGAAAACAGCAGCTGCAAAAGCCGAAAGCAAAAGAGGATGGAGAGAGCTTGGTGTTTCCAGGCTGTGCTGTTTTCCATATGGGCTGTTTGTGCAGCAGAGACATGCCAAGCTAGTGGAGGAGAAGAAAATAGAGAAAAGAAAGGTCTAATAAGGAGGTTGATATAAGCTCACTACATGCTAGGGCATTAAATACTTTTTTGTTACATTTTAATGGCTTCCTAAAGTCTATTTTCATGCTAATAAAAGCCTGCCTGTCTAACCAGTTCACAACAGCCAGGCCTGGGGCCGGTCCAGGAGTCAGGCTCCCTGAACCATCTCTGGTCTGGGGTGGCTGCACCCTGCCACCCTTCCTGAAGGGGCATGCTGCCCCATCCCCTTCCTTGACAAGCTGGACCCCCATGACTCGGTAGCATTATGCCCTGTGTAGCTGCAGCTTCAGCCATAAACGCGTTCTGTTTCCTAAGTGTCCCTGGAGTGACGAGGACCAAGCCTGTTAGCCAAAATGGGAGCTTCACAATGCCAAGAACACCCGCTCTGCCTTGCCCCAGGCAAAGCATGTTTATTGCCGACTTTACATCAGACAGAGAGGTACTGGGCTCAGAGAGGGAGGAATCCTATGGAAGCCAGTGGAGTGAATGCTCTATCACTGTACCCTGGGGTGGATGAAGCTCATTAGCAATCGATGACACAGGGAAGAAGGAAAGTAAATGGTGAAATGAGGACCACTGAAACTAGATTTCTCACTTAAAAACATTGTACTGTATTTTATGTATGTAAAGGTTTAAATCCTGGGTGCAGTTTATCCTGCCCATTACTCTGTGCTTCCCCTGATCTGCCTGGGGATAGCCTGAGAGCAGGCACCAGGTTGACTGGCACAGATTAACTAAAACTTGTTTTGCAAACATCTGCAGCAAATCTTCAAGTAACAACTGTTAGATTCATACAACAGTAATGAAAGCAGAAACAGAAAGCAAACTGACATGAGCTCAAGAGTCTCCCCACCACTTTAACGTTTTCAATGGTCTGGAAAAAACCTCTCAAATAGTTTTAAGTTTTTAATAAGCATCAGTCATTATTTTTCCAGTGGTTCAAATGTAGCGCTAACCATTGCCATGTTTCTTCCTTCTGCTTCTTTAGGGGTCTTGCAGCTGTGAGAGGCTTGAAGGTGGATGTTTAGATAATCCAAGTTCATATTTTACATTTACAGGTAGAAGTTGTATACACTATCACTGTTACAGAAAATGGAAACTATTTTCTCAAGCCTCATGCACGTCAAGCTCTGTGGTTTATACTAAAAGTGGATTTTATAGCCTGTTGTGTACACTTGATGTTTCCTGTGCCAAGGAACCACAAGACAGAAACCTTGCAACCTGTGAAGTTCTCCTGCCTCAGACCTCGGTGTAGCATCGTCACCAATGGTTTCTAGCGTGGCAGCACACACTTCCAGCTCTCTAACATGTGGTTCAGCTGCAGGGTGACTCAGGTGGTGATTCAGTAGGTGGCAAGTTTCCCCCTGTCAATATTGAACTTATTCCCCACTACCCAGGTATGCAGCACTGTTTAAAGGTCTATCCTTCTTATGGGATAGAAGAGTAATGTGGTGACCGATTCTGGTCGTTCAAGATCCCATGACAGTTAAGTTTGACATGAGTGGAAATAATTACCTCCTGGGTGCAGGCCAGGTTTCAGTTTGGAGAAACACGTTCTGCTTAAGTTTTCCTTTCCCATCCTTACACTGGTCTGTAATCTTGCTTTTCCTGGTGGCTTCTTTTCAGGTGACACAAGGCTTCACACTCTAGTGTGGGAGATGATTTCTCGATTTCTCCAGCTCCAATGATCAGGGGATCGTGTTGGTATCCTGAGTCAAGCAGAGAAAAAGTACAGCAGGACTGATGTTACTCCCCATTATTAAAAGAGTTCAGTCACCCTTTGCCCCAAAGCACAGCAACCTGGAGATGTATGAGATTGGTCCTGGATTCTCACATGATATCTGCTGGCAAAAGAACATGCATGTGATGGGGTAGGGCAAATGCAATTTCACCACGCTGCTTATTACTGCAATGCAGGCCACTTGGAAGTACCAGTTGATTTTAAAACTTTATTTTGCCAGTAAGAGCAGTATGCTGCAAGAATTGCATGAAGCCTGTTCTCCTGGCTTTATCTGCCAGTTTGCACTGGTTCTACTTTTTTGTAACAAAATCATATTATTGTTTCATATTTCTGGTACAGTATTAAGTGTTGATCCTCATATTCCTAAAAACTGTCTGTACTTCATACGCTTGCTAGTTGAGAAGTGATGCTCCTGGCAATTAAAATAAGGAATGCTTGCTCTGTGGCTGACACATCCTTGTAACAGAGCAGTTAGCTACCACGCTTCCAAAACAGAAGTACATGGGTGTGTGCTTGCCTCAATGTGCAGCTCACTCTCTTTCGCTCATTTGTGCAGCTTCATAGTCGTTCACTTTCCCCTTCCTGATCAGATACTTTCATGTTTTGATATAAGTTATCTGTCTTTGCACAGGCACAGCTTCTGCTCTCTTCTCTTGCTTGAGGAAAGATTGGAGAATTCCGCCTGTGACTTGTAAAACCATATTTAGAATATATAGGGGTGTTTTCTGATTTACTTCTCCTTTGTGTCACCAAGTTAGGAAATTACTGTTCTGATGAAACACCAGAGAGAATTTGGAAATGTAGTGTTATTTCTCCTGGGTGCTACATTAAGACATTAAAACATTTATTGATCAGAGTTGATTCTTCATTTTCATGTCATGAAAAAGAAAAACAACTTCCTAGCAAAACAGGCTTACAGAAATAAAGAACATATTTTTTGAGTCTAAATTAAGAGGTAGTCATTGTTGATTTTGAGAAGCAGCAGGATATATGGCTAAATATAACCTTGCTCTAGAAATGTAGAAAAAGCCCATGTATCAGTCCTGGTAGACAAAACCACTGCTATAGCTCTATCGTCATCAGACAGCACTTTTAAAATCTTATATACATGAAGGCAGATGTCTGAGAAGTAATTACCAGATCACAAATAGATATTTTATTGTGTAAGTGTGATAAAGTATAGCTATGTCGGAAAAAAAACCCACTGTAAAATACAGATCAAGTTGTTTTTCTCTGTAGCTTGATGAGCTCAATGTCACTCATTCTATGAAAGCTTATATATCTCAGATAATAAAAAGCATTATGCATGCTGTTAAGAAAAAATCTATTATTTTAGTGCGATATCCTGCAAGTATTTCATACCAGTATATCTCTCCTTTTTCTTCATCAAACCTGAAAAAAGTACATCTGAGCTTGGTGTTCCAAATGAAAGTGTACATCATTTTTCTATATTATAACTTTGATCCTTGTACTAAAAAGAGAATATTACGAAATTATTTTTTTATTATTATTATTTTTTATTTATTTCATTTGGAGATGGCAGGAGGGGTTTCAAATTTTAAATTGTAAATTCCATCACTTCCATAGTACAAAACTTTCAGGAACATTGAGTATCCAGAACAAAACTATGTACCCTTCAAATACAACTTACAATAATTTCTGAGATGATATTTCAAATGTGAAGCTTTTCTTCAAGGCAATTTTTTTCTTTCTTTCTTAAACCTAGGGTAAGATGAAACTATACAGTAAAGTTGACATTTCCTTAACTACAAGAATACTACTGGGTATTTTTTTTATTTTTTAGGGGAATCCTTGTCTTGCAAATGTCTTTTGAAGGAAGCAAGTTTTGAGGTAGTAACTTGGACACATAGATTGTTTAGGAGTCTTTGGGGTTTGTTTCTTCATGTGGTCATCTAAGATTATTTCTGGAAGACAGAACAGCTAGGTCCGGATTCCACAAATCACACAAACATTTACATAATTTCCAGTTCATAAAAAGTGCCATGAAAAATAATTCATTATAGGCATATTTATTTGAAAGATTTCTTGGTGTTCTGCTTCGAGAAACGATGGCTGATTTGAAATTGAGAGATGTGCCATAAAATGGGTTTCTTCAGCTAGATCAGGTTCAGTGAAGATTGTAAAGGACTGTAAAAGCCTGTATTCATTCAGTCTCGTGCCTTTGCAAAGACATCCTGTGAATGTTTTGTATCATTGCTGTCAGATGTGATTTTCTATGCTGCTGCAGATGTGCACAACAGATTCACTGTTACAAGTAGTACACAGCAAATTCCTGATATGGAGGCATTTAGGGCCACTGCCAGATGTCTCATTTTAATAATACATTTGTATATCCTAGTTTTAAAGGCACAATTAAACTGTGAACAATAAAGATAAAATCTGTGGAGGACAGGTATTACCACTTTATTGTTGTAGTCAATCTACGGTGGTCAATAAAATGAAAGAACTCATTTTGGTTTTGTGTTGTTACAACAGGATTACTATCATCTAGTCTCATTCAACTAACAGTGGATAGGAAAATGTCTTTAATACAGCTGTCTACATGGGAAGAAGGTGGCCTGTTGCTCCATCTCTTCTCTGACAGTCTGAATGCATAATTATCTCTGTCAAGCTCCAGGATGCATTAGGCAAATGCAGTCTCATTTCCATCCTCAGCAAATTGGTGATGTTGAGAAATCTGCTAGCTTGGCACCACCAGCCCGTTAACTGTACAATTGCCTAGGAAACATTACGTGACCTTGTGAAGGGCTTATCTGATTGCTACAGGCACAGGGCTATGGTGCATGGAGGTTTTAATAGTTACTTTCATTCTAGCCTTCCCTTGGACAACATTTAGCTGATAAAAATAACTAGGGCTACTTTCACAACTAAGGGTGCCTGGGAGTTGCTCAGAATAAAAGCCTCATCCCAAAGAGAAAGAGAGCGAGAATGAAGATCTAAAATCATACCTTTATTTAAAGTTAGTGGTTTTGTGAGATACTCTCAGAAGTTCCTAGTGTTTACTGCAACATTAGGCAAGTCAAGACCTGACCTTTCCAGAGAATCAATATTGTTTGAATAGAATGGGAAATTCTGATATTGGTAGTTTAAGTGTTAATATTAAGAGGTGGATGGATTATAACAATCAGAACAGAGAAGGGGTTACTGAAGGAAGTCTTCCCTAAAAGCTTGTTGGTATAATGCTCCTTTCTGGCCTTAGGTAACCCAGTCTTACCTCACCTAAAGATGTCACAATTTTTTCCAGGTAACTCCTACACTGACAGCATGCTTCTAGATAGTGTGTATTGCAGAAGGACACTCAATTTCGATTTAAAAGCCTTGAGAGATGAAGGACACAGCACTCCCCCGGGTAGCTTGTACCAATGATTAATCGCTTGCCATGGTAAAGAAAGAAAAGAGAAAAATCTGTCTTGAAGTCTGAAACAGATTGTCTTTGACTTTGACTCTAAGCCTTCACTCCTCATAATGCCTAAATGAGCAGTCACATGGGCCCATCCTGCCCTTGTTCTGGCTTGCAGGAATCTGAAAATTAGTTAGCAAAGGGTGGCTGTAGGCTGCAGGCCCTCTGGACTGTTGTTTCCAATGAGGGCAGTTGTCTAAAACTGAAATAGCAGAATGTGACACAGCCTCCATTCCCATTTCCCATTTTCAGGGCCTTTTGGGTTGTGCCTTGTTTCCCTAGCTTACCTGGGTCATGCCCGCACTGAAGCTAAGTCAGCTGGGTGATATGCCCTATATTCATGTGCGCAAGTAACTCTTGGCTGCACATTAGGTTTAGAAGTGGCTGTGTTCTACCGTCAGTTTAGGGGAAAAAATGTGTGCAGAGGTTGTCCTGGGTTCAGCTGTGACACTTATTTTTCTTCATAGTAGCTGGTGCAGTGCTGTGGTTTGGTTTTAGTCTGAGGACAATGCTGCTAACGCTCCAATGGCTTAGTTGTAGCTCAGTAGCGCTTACCCTGATCAAGGACTTTTCAGTCTCATTCTCTGCCAGTGAGGAGGGGCACAGGAAGCCAGAAGGAAACAGAGACAGGACACCTGACTCAGACTAGCCAAAGAGGTATTCCATACTGCAGCATGTCATGCCCAGTATGTAAACTGGGGGGAGTCACCCCAATGGGATTGATTGCTGCTTAGGTCAGGCTGGGTATTGGTCAGCGAGTGGTGAGCAATTGTATTGTGCAGCATTTGTGTTTTCTGAGCTTTCATTTTTTCTCTTGTTAGAATGGCTGTGTTTAATAGGGGGGCTTCTAGGGGTTTTAGGGGTGTAATTCAGGTTGGAGGTCATTGGTTGTTGGTATTCTTTCTATTATCACTATATTTTATTTTAGTTAATAAACTGTACTTATCTCAGTCCATGGGGTTTGCATTGTTTCAATTCTCCTCCCCATCCCACCTGGGGGTGGGAAAACAAAGAGGTGAACAAACAGCTGCATGTGCTGAGTTACTGGCTGGGTCTAAACCATGACAGAAGTAAGGAATGAGCCCTGACATCTTCCAATACATCACTGAACCAGGGTGCTGGGAAACCAGGGTGGTGGCCTGCATCTGCCTTCACTTAAACACGTTTCTTGTGATAACAGGAGGACGGGAAAGGGATATAAACCCCATACTTTTAAAATAATTGTTTCTGAGACTGACAGTTGGAGAATCCCTCTCTTTTCAGAGCCGTAGTAATATCATTTAGTATACATTATAGCTTCCCACCATAGAGTCTCCCTAAACCCTGGTCTGAAGCAAGGATGCTTGACTACAATCAATTTGGATCACACGCTTTAATAAATTCAATTTACAAGTGTCCCTCTTCAAACTACCCCTTCTTTCCTAGTAAAAATGTAGACAGCATGTAGACAGAGAGTTTTAAGAATTATCCCCTGGGCCCTGTTAAAGAAACCAATTCATAGATACTCATGTGTTAACCACATGTGTGTCACTTTGCCAGTAAGTACTTAGAAGCTAATGGTGATGGGGTAATGAAAATAGCTGAAGCCATGGAAGGCCACTTAAAAACATGCAGACTTTTTGAAAAACAATTAATCAACTAGCCACTGGGCTATCAACATGGAATATCAGAATAAGAAGAAAAGCTCTTAACAGTTCTGCCAAAATATTATTAGCAATTTTTAGCTTTCTTCAGGCACATTCTCTTCTACTTCCCCCTCACTGTCTTATATTTCCTTGCAATGAGTAGAAGCTGAGTGCCAAATTGCTTCCCTGATTTCAGAGGTCCTGAAAGTCTCCCTGCCATAAATCAACCTGTTCTGGAGTCATCTTGCTTCGCCTGGGTCTGGCAGATTAACAGTGAAAAGGGAAGAGACAATGGTACAGTCAAACAGCCCTCCAAAAAGCACATTAATTGAGAGCTAATAGCTGATTAGTAAAATCTTACCATCATTTTAAGATGCATTTTCTTTAGTGATGAAAGCCAGGTCTCCTAGACCTGAAGTCTTCTAGGTCAGTTCCAGGGTAGGTTTACATTGCAATTAGCATGGGGTTTGCAGTTTGGGTAGGCACATGTGCAAGTTTTAGCTTTTAATAGCAGAGCTTGGAAAAGATTCAGCAGTGTAGCTGAAAAAAAAAAACCAAAAAGGACACTAAAACTGAATTGTTTGCTGCTATTAGGGCCTAGTGAGGCTAATGAACCCCATAAGGCCTTGAGTGAGACGGCAGAAGATATTCAACATTACTTTTGAATTGAAAAGCAAGTAGTGTCATCTTCTTCAGTGCTTAAGGGTACGTTGATGATTTATCTTGGCTTTCCTCTGTAAGACAAAAAAAGTGTCATTGTGGAATTTGCAGCAAGCAAACCATGGTTTTCTCAAGTCCTGAGTCTTATTTGTGCAATTAGATACTGGTAATTATTGCATCCAACCTACTTTCAGCTCTGTGAAGTGGCTCTGTGTGCTCTTTTACTTCTCGATCTGCTGACACATAAATCCAACATTTTTTATTTTTAATTCTGGAATACAAAGATATATGATCATGAAAGAAGTTGCAATTAGATGAACATTCAGGGTCAAATGTATATATTTTGAAGAATATTTATAAATAATTATTTTCCTATTTTAATCCTGTTTTACCATCAGATTGTTAATTCTTTTTAAGATGCAAAAATAGGTGTTATTACAAAAATACCTTCCAAGTTCAAGAGCTCACATGCAAAAAATGTTTGGCTTTTTTTTTTTTTTTTCAAACAGCTATAACTTTGTGGTCTTGATTAACTTTTTGTTGTTTCAATGGTATGCAATATAAAATATAAATTATGCATTTTAACTCTATGGTAATCTTTTATTTCAGATTTTTTAATAAATGTGTTTGTATATCTGGTTATATATACATATTAAAAAAACAGGAAATAGAGCTATAAAAGAAGCAAACACTCCTCCTTTTCTCAGAAGAACTTACACCACTGCCTGCCAGAAATCAATTTCCATAGAAGGTCATCACCTTACAACGCTAATTTTCTTAAGTCCTGTCTTTTCATTTTTTTTCCAAAAACTTTCATTGTCAGAGTAAGGTGATTAAGAAGGAACCTTGGCTTTCATTGAAAATCTCAACATTGTCTCCTATCTGATAGCTCATAAAAATGTATCAGCTAAATCTTTTCGACTTTTGTAGTCACCTGAACCTCAACAGGCACACCGCAGAAACTGAAACAGCATCTTCTTGGTGCCTGGGTAATTGCATGTCCTCCGTAATTTCTGAAGCATCCTCTGACTGTATGACTACCCCAATTAACAAAAGAGAGGCCACGATCCCCTTAATCACAGGATACTTGATTTTCCATATTTCTCAACTACTCTTTACTGCAAAGGTGGTGAGACACTGGAATGGGCTGCCCAGGGAAGCTGTAAATGCTCCATCCCTGGCAGTGTTCAAGGCCAGGTTGGACATAGCCTTGGGTGATATGGTTTAGTGGGAGGTGTCCCT
>JANRGW010016252.1:0-28109 GCA_024733675.1 Psilopsiagon aymara | reverse complement strand
CAAGTCAAAAACACAGTGCTGCACCAACTACTAAGAAGGAGAAAAATGACTGCTACTGCTGAACCCATGACAGAAATGCTGTATTTTTAATGAAATTATATATTTTATCCATAAGTGGAAGTAAAATAATGTACTTCTTTGGGCAAATTTTGAAAAATACGAATATTGATTTATTGGCCTGATCCTATCTACACCTGCTGGGGACTGAGTCTCCTGTCCCTAAACAAGTAATAGTTGCATTACTCGGCAAGTTTGGTATGCAAAGGTTTCAAAGCATTAGTGTTGAAAAGGTTTTTGTGTGAAGTCTTGGAGCAGTTACAAAATATTATTTGAAATACCATATAACCAATGTGTTTTTACACAAAGTCTGATGCTTCCACAAACTTCAATTAGGGCTGCTAGTCAAGCTGGGATGAAAGATGACTGAAACAGGACTCTGCCTCTAAAGGGATTTCTTCTGCATGCCTCAAAGCCATAATGATTTGGATTTTTTGTTTGTTTTTGTCCTTTGGTAGCTTTGGCTTCTCTGTGCTGTGGGAGAGGGGGGATTTCCTCGGCAAGTCTCTCAGCCCTACACAGTCTGGGAAGATGAGGGGACATCAAAAGTGATCTCAAGGTTGTGCATGCTGGTTTCTGTTGCCTGGAGTACCTTGTCTGAGGAGGGTGGTGGATGGGAGAAGGTGTGGGGCCAGGTCCCACAGCATCCCAGGCTGGTCAGTGAATTGCTATCACCTGCACACATCATTTCTATAAGCTGAAGAGACAAAAGGTGTGCTTCTACTAGGCCAAGGATTTTTAGTTACAATATGTTCAATGTTAACTCATGCCCATTCGTCTTCCCATTAAAGGTGCCACCTTTTTACACTTCCTGGGAAACGCTGTTGTATTTTATGAAGTGTTGTGTCCGGATGTTGTCTGTGATCTAGTTTAAAGCATCACAGGAGCTTCCGTGGGGCATTACTGCAGTTTCTGTGGGGCTGAGAGTGAGACCAGACATGTACCTCTGGGGAAAGTGAAAATGTGATTTTTAGCTGGAAATAAATTGTGTACTGCTGGGTTCAATAATTGGGCAGGAAAAACCCTGTATTTGTTGGTATGTGCTGCAATGGCATAGCAAATATGACAATAAAACAGTCAAATATGCAATTCACTGTTTAAAAAAAATATGAAGTGCAATTTTCAGATTTATTGTGCAAAAATCAGAGATTCTTTTATCTAGAAAATAAGCTGCTTCAGTCTGTACAAATTCAAAATGAGAAGAAACTTGCTACCCATTGAAGGTGAGGCTCTTGCACAGTCAATATGAGTGAGATGAGCTGGAACTAGTTTAAAAGCAGATTTTGGTCTGTGTATGAAAAGAGATTATAGAGTGTGCATTTATATCATAACTAAAGACCAGGCGTGGGGTGCTAGGATGGCTTTCCAATCCAGTTTTTGGGCTAAACCTCACTTGGGCAAGGAAGAGATTTGGAGAGACTGCAGATTTGCCAGAAATGAAAGGTGGCATGGGAGACCAAAATAGGAAAGTCCACTTTGTAACAGCAAAGCACTGAATTACACAGCACTAACAGCTGTACTATGCTACAGAGGTGAAATACTTGAGCAACTTTTCTTCATCTTTATTAGATGAGTTGGAAAACTTCATTCCAGCAGTGTGCTGCTGTTTGCACATTGGTTAATGTGAACTGAAACCTGGAAGGTGATGCTGCTCTCACTGGTCTATTCTGCTTGGTGTGGAAATTGTTCAGTAACTGGGATCTTCATACTTGTCCTGGTTTCAGCTGGGATAGAGTAAATATTCTTTCTAGTAACTGGTGCAGTGCTGAATTTTGGCTTTAGCCTGAGAACAGTGCTAATAACACACCGATGGTTTTGCTGCTGCTAGGTAGTCAGACCTTGATCAAGGACTTTTCAGTCTCTCATGGTCAGCAGTGAGGAGCGGCACAAGAAATCGAGGGAGCAGAGACAGGATGCCTGACCCAAACTAGCCAATACCCCAAAGGGGTATTCATATGATAGAATGTCATGTGCAGTATATAGACTGGAGAGAATTACCCGTAAGGGACTAATCACTGCTAGGGTCAAGCTGGGTATCGGTCAGCAAGTGTTGAGCAATCACACTGTTCATCACTAGGGTTTATTGGTTTTTTTTAATTTCCCCTTTTAATTTTATATTCTCTCTCCTTGTTTTCATTATTATTATTAGTAGTAGTAGCATATTGTACTTCCATTATTTAAACTGTTCTTATCTCAAACCATGGGGTTTAGATTCTTTCAATTCTCCTTCCCATCCTGCCTAGGGAGGAGGAAAAAGGGAATGAGTAACCCACTGATACTACTCAGCTGCTGACTGGGTTTAAACCACGACAGTACTGAACAGCTTATTAATTTTTTGCTTGCAATTGCTATTCACCTCATTGCCTATCCACATATCCTGTCCTGGCACTGACCCAGTTATCAACCAGTCTTCAGGTTAACAGTTGGTCAGTATGTGGAAGCAGTTCTTGCTCAGACACCTACATGCTGCAGAAAGCCTGCAAGCCATGTTCACACAGAGGCTATAGCAGGCTGAGACCTGCCAGAGGCTGCAGCTAGCGAGGGATCCTGACCAGTATTCGAAAGCCCCTGCAGGGTCTGTCTTCTGCTCCAAGATTATTTTTGCATTCAGGACCCAGGTTCAGACACTTACCCAGACAAACCTGGAAGCTATTTTATTCAGAACTCTTGTGTTGCACGGCAAATGTACTACATATATGTGTATAATACATTCTCACTCAAAATATGACAAGTGTCCAACTGGCCCCTCAAAATGATGTGCCTGATTGTGGCCAAGTGTGAAGATTTCAAGATAGAATTTCACTTCATATATATTTATCCAGTTTCTTATATATTGTTTCATATCTGTTCATATTGCTTTTTATCTTTAATAATTCTTTTTGGGTTGGCAATTTCTTTTTCCATATGGCTCTGGCCACATCCTTAGGCCATGCTTAATACCCATTATGCTGCATTTGCATGCTTCCCAATCTGCGCATCCTCCTCCATACAATACCACTTCTGTGTCTATAAACCTTCATTAATATTATGGTAGACTCTGACATTTTGTTCTTTAGTTTTTAAAATTATTTTCTGTCTCTGAATTTCCTTATTACAACAGTTACACAGCAATAATGGTTAGTTTTGGCATTTTTCATAACAATACTTAAGCACAAAGTGATTCTCAAGCAACCTTAAATAGGCGGTATACTTAATTTCAATTTTTTGTGTGTACTAAAAGAATACATGTGAAATGAGAATTCTCAGCCACAGGAGGATGAACTATATGACTTTCTGTTCTAGCCCAGGAGGACCATTCTTATATATCATTGACATGAAAAGGGATGCAGATGCCTAGTACCAAACATACATTAATGAAAATTCCATTTTACCTATCTAGTCTGATCAAGATGGCATGAGTTTGAACCATCTTTGCACATGATGTCACTCAACACACACTAAACTATGTTAGTAACTGGTGGGATATGTTAGATCAAAACCTTTTAGAGTATGTTTTAGATACTTTGTCAGCTGCTCTTTATGCTTGACTCATCAGCAATCATAACTGAGGAAACATTACTTCAGATTTCTACTTCCTAGTACTTGATACTGTTCTCCTTCTTTCTCCCTCTTTCTCCTGGTGTCTTCCCTAAAGACCTGACATCACAATTTTTTAATTGAGGCATTGAATAAATAATTATAAAAGAAATCATCCAAGACAGGTATAGATAAAAGAGACACAAAAGTTTTACATAGACAAAAAAAAGTTATTGAGGCTGATGTATATTGGAAAGAGCTCATTTTCTGTCTGCTTAATGTAGTAATAGCAGATAATAATGTAGCTTAGATAGATTTCTCAAGTAGAGCAGGAGATTGTTTATTCTTTTGTGGCAGCCTGCGTCATGCCTGAGCCAAGGTATGTTGCATAAATGTTGTTAGCATCAAATATATCTCAGAGAAGCAGCTAGATGATGAATCATCCAGTTGGAGAAGTCCCAAGTCACCATTTATATTTATTTAAGTGCAATTTTTTTTTACAACTATTTGTTGCTTTTGCCTCTGCAGAGAAAACTCTATTTAAATTTAATCTGTCTTTTATTGTCTTCTTCTTTTTTTTTATATATATTCACAGGAAAAAGACTTGGCAGAGCTTGAAAAGGGTGCGGCAGACATGGGGAAATAGACATCTCCAAGACAGAAATTCTTTTCTATAGCCAGAGTTAGAGAAATTGCAATAATAATAATGATAAAATATTATTTTAAAACATGAGGGATAATAATTTATAATGTGTCTTTCTACCTTATCTTATTTCCTTGTTCAGATCCCAAGAGATTTTTTGAGAGTTAACTATATTTAATAACTGTCTACAGTTATCAAAATTTATATCAGCATTGCCTGGACAGTTTGATACAAGGCATTGTGAAACACCCTATGTGACGAGGGATGTGACAAATTGCCTAATAGCATGGAGTACCAAATTAAAACAGTGAAAAATATTTGTCCATAACAAAAATGAGTTGTAAGCTCAAATAAGCCATCTTGGATATATGAATGGTAACAGGAGATTGGAGGTGGTTCAGTAGGAGGAAGATGGAATTACATTCACTTCCTCTGTGAATTGAGAGAGCCCTTGTGTTCCCCTGGAGACTGTTTGTGAAGTGAGATGAAATTCATTATGAATAAGAGTACTGCTGTGACTTCTACATGAGCCTGACTTCAAGGGTGCAAAATGACATCTCAGAGTAAAAGTGCTCAAAAGCTTGACCATAAAGTTAAACTGTTTCTGAGGTAAAAGCTTTAATTGGACTGTTGTTATTGAGAAAAGCCTCTGAAAGTTTAGTCAAGAAAGAAAAGGATAGCTTGAGCTCTTCTTATAGTGCTTAACCCTAATTTTAAATAGACTGATTTGTCTGAATGGTGAAAGCGTGAGATATAGGTCAGAGTATGGTACTGTAGACTACATTTAAGAAAGATGCAAAGTGGAAGAAAATCCAGTTTTTCGAGAGTTTTATCTTGTTTTGTGGGACAGAAGTGTTCTCTTGAGAAAATAACCAGATGCTGTCTCTTTGTATGTCAATTCAATTACTCTGAAAGCAGAATATATCCCTTTAGAAGCAATTTTAATAAAATCGAAATTATATTTTTTTTTCAGCTGCCAGCAGTTATTCCCTTGAGGTACAACTGAAGTTAAGAAAGCCTCTTGTTCCTAGCCCTCAAACTGCAGAAGATAGTATCATTAAAATGCAGCACATAATCTTCTAGGTCTGTAACTGAAAGAACATTTGACGCACTAAAAATGAAGTTCTTGTAGATGAAGAAATCTGAGGGGAATTGGCAATGAAATCTCTTCAAAATGCAGAAAGACTGGTCTGTTTTCTGCCTGTTGCTGAAATACAGAGTAAAGACAGTATTAGCTGAATGCAGTAATGATAACTGATTTAAATTGGGTACTGAGCTGTGTACATGATTAGCTATGTGCAGGTAGCCATGCATCAAGCAATTCTGGGCAAAAACCACTCTGATGAAATGAAGTCCAACAACTAAGCAACAACTGCTCATGTTGCTTTTGGAGTCAGATGTTCAATGACAAAGTTAAGCACTTCATTCAGTGTGGCGTGTAGAGACTCATCTCTGTCTTCATGTGTTTTGATACAATGAATGAAAACAAATACTTCACAAATTGAGTTAGAGACAGTGCTAAGTTTAGTCTATGTCAGAAATTACCTTGAAAAGAAACTATACTAGTACTGGCACATCATTTAGTTTTAGAAAGTTATAAGAATTCCTTTACTCTTTTACCATTTGGTGAGCCCCATCTTAATAAATTGGTAATTTATTAAGATGATTGATTTTACTTGCAGAAAAATGTAATACCTATCACGATTTAAAGGTTTGTTTTCAGCTTTTGCTAAATGACAAATTATTTTCTATCATTGTATTTAGGTCTTTGTTCCCAACAGATTGCAATGACTGTTGCACCATCCATTTTTCAGTATTTACATCTCAGAGTTGAACACAGAAGTCACTTAAGTAGTTGTTTGCCCTGGGTAGTGCATGAGAGGGACTAAACTTCATCACGGGATCCAGAGCCATCAGTGTAAACTGACAGTGCAACAATAAAATATGCAGGATGAGAACAAAAAAAAAAGAAGTAGCACTTCCAGGTTTTATGCCTTGATTCCCAGAACTATAGAGACATATAAGTAATACCTGATTATGTCTGTGCAATGCCATGCCATGTAAGAGAGTGTCTCCAAGCTATCATCCTGTTCCTGCAGAGCCTTGATGGCTTTACACTTTTAAAGGCATCTGGGAGACTGCAGTAAATCACAGCATCTGACAGCTGGTCTGGTCACAGCCTTTCTGTGTAAAGAGGTTCAATTTTTGGTATAAGCTGCGCACACTTCTGCATACAGCACACATTTTTTAAATGCTGCTGGAAAATTGAGAGATAGCACAGAAAAGTCACAAAAATATTATTTGCAATGTCTGCAGCAAGAGGCAAAAAGAACCCAATCTATTGTACTGACTCCCTTTAACTCAGTAGTAAAAGGCAAAAAAACCCCCACCTTTACATATATAGGAGAAATATATGTTAGACATTAGGCAAAGATAAAATCCCTAGATTAAGCATAAGGCTGGGGTTTTTTGGGTGTTTACATAGATGGAGGGAGAGAAGAGGCAAATCATTTTACGTTTGTAGAGGGAATTAACCATCAGAACAGGTTATTACAGGCAATGGAGGGCACCAAAGCCCTCCATCTCTTCAGATGACAACTGGATTAACCAAGAATGGGTTATACTTTGGCCAAAGGCAAGTTACTATGCAGTGTTCAATAAATAGCTTGTACGTAATGCTTAGTCTCACAGAAAAGGTCATCTTCGGTGATTTTATAGTGGTATCAGGCCTTAAATTACTTAATTTTTTTTATATTTGAGAAGCTTTACCCCTAGCCTACTCCCCAACTACTCCCTTGGCAGAAGTGGTCCCCTACTTCTGCCAGCACAGTCTCTTCTCATAGTAGAATTTCTGCCATGAAGACCCTGTACAAGGATTTCGTCCTGTGAAAGTAAATGTAAAATAAAGCCAAATCTGTGAAAAATAGTAATTGACAAAAATTAACTAGCCATGTGTTAAAGACATATCACTGTGTATCAGGAATAGGCATCGGAGTATCTGAGTTCTGATCGTGAAAGGAAAGAGGGGGTAGTACTTCCAAATATCCCTGAGGAAAGATGGCAAACAAGTAACTACCATAACTGCAACTAGATTCCACTCAGGTCCAGAGAGAAGAGGGAGACAAGTGGAAGGGAATGCAGAAGTTTCCAGCTTCTATCCTCACTTTCCTCTTTTTTTCAGATGTACAAGGCAAAACTACCCTCCATAGCTGCTTAAGAGCTTCAGGGTTTGGTCTTTTCACTATGTCCATGAGGCAAGCAGTATTTTTTCCTCTGTCCAATAGAGCTCTATTTCAACACTAAATACGGAAAAACTGATTCTAGTCAGTCCAATGCCATCAAGCCTGAATCACCAAGAAAACAGAGAGAATCACCTTTCATTGTGCTACAACAAAGAAACTTCTGAGCCTGTTCTATGGCCAGGGAGGTAAAAAGAAATATTCCTATTGTGTCTTGGATCTAGAAGACAATTCAGACTTCCAGTAAGGTCAGATTCTCTCCAGGTCAGTGAATATAATACAAAGGAAGCTGTCATCAAAAATGCTGTGAAAGCCTTAAGCAGAATAAATATTTTACTTGTCTGTAGAGAGGAAATCAAATCTGTCACCTGGTGTTTCGATAGACCGTACTTTATACATTAGAATCTGTCAGTGTTTATTATATCTATTTGACTTGGTCTACACAAACCCATAAACTAAATATTGACTTTTCACATAAAGCATGTGTTGATATACATAGAAGCTAGGTCAGCAGGCCAAGAAGGAATGCAGACGGGGCAGCAAATTGATGGTGGGGTTCAGTTCTTCAGGACATAGGATGAAACCAGGCTTTTTGCTTGTGTACTTATTTGCCTTGCTATTTAGAGTTGCATGGAAATTCACTATTTTTCTAAATGTGGTTGTCCCATTTGACTGTTGTTGATTCAAATCCTTTAATGTCCATTATCCTGGACTACTGCACTCAATGCATTTTTATATATAAAAAAAGAAACACTAAGCCTTACTCCCCCACCTTCCTCTTCCTCAACAATACTTATCCTTTATAACAACTAAATTTCTTGGGGTACATGTCTGCTCACATTCTTGGATCCTTCTCATATAACTTTCTAGTCTCTGCTTGGACAATAATGTCATTTTTACTTGCCTTGAAATAATCTTTATTCAGCTATAGGTATGTATGCATACATACACATACATATATATATATATAAATATATATATATATAAAATACCTATTTAGATTAATACAAAAAACACTTAATCCTCTAAAATCCTGCCAAAAATAATATCTTATATTAAAATACACTCTGGGTATTTGCCTAAAGTGCTGTAGCAATAGAAATATATAAGGATAATGCATTTAAAGACAGTACTGCTAAAAACCAGTTACAAACCTTTGTCATGAGAATAGCAACCTGAAGGGTTTTTCTTTGATCTGTCATCGATTTTGACAGAACTACACAAAATGTATATTGTAAGCCTGTGGGAGTCAGGGCTTTTCACAAGAGTCTAGTCCAGATTCTTTAATTCTTTGTAACACCTTTCTCTTTTATCAACCCCAAATCTGTGCCACTTTTTGCTTTCAGGTAGTGAGAAATTTGAGCAATTTTGTCTCCATTGTGCCTTTCCATTTTTGCTGCTTAAATGGACACCCTGGGTTCAGCAGTAGCAGTCATTTTTTCCCTTCATAGTACCTGGTGCAGTGCTGTGTTTTTGACTTTCAACCCGGGAACGACATTGATAACACTGATGTTTTTAGTTGTTGCTAAGCAATGTTTACTCCTACCAAGGACTTTCTCAATCTCAGGCACTGCCAGGGAGTAGGGAAAGCTGGGAGGAAGCAGAGACAGGACACCTAACCCAAACTAACCAAAGAGGTATTCCATAACACAGCATATCATGCCCACTGTACAAACTGGGAGCAGTTACCGGGAAGGGCTAGATCGCTGCTTTGGTTGGGCTGGGTATTTGTAGGCAGGTGGTGAGCAGTTGTATTCTCTTCCCTAGTTATTTCCCTTCTCACTATTGGTGGTAGCAGTAGTGGTTTGTGTTATACCTCAGTTACTGGACTGTTCTCATCTCAACCCATGGGAGTTACATTCTTTCAATTCTCCTCCCCATCTGTTGGGGAGTGGGGGAAGGGAGAAGTGGGGGATTGACCGAGAGGCTGGCTGGTTCTGAGTTACTGTCTGGGTTTAAACCACAACAATGGAAAACAACCCGCTGACATCATGCATTTTAGTTCATCCTACTTTAAAAAGATAATTGCAAAAGTCAATTCAATTTGTTTATCCTAATTCACTAATGGGAGAATAATAAATGAGTGGCTTTTTCACAGCACAATGAATCTTGAATAGTTTGGATTTTGTTACATGATTTAGGTAGGTATCATGCACACCACTTTCCAGAGCAGACTTTAACAGTTGCTCTTCCTGGAGCCCCAAACACTACCTTTTCCCCAGGGATCTCTGGGAAACAGTGGTGTGAAGGAGAAAAAGTAAGACTTGATCCCTTCGCAGGATTTCAGTCCTGTAGCAGCTGTGGTGCACAACAAACTCTCATACTCAGAGGCTGTGAGTACCTCCAGCTGTGCAGTGCATGCTTCTGAGAGGAATAATTCCTCCTCTCCCAGAGGCGGCAGGAAAGACAAGTTACCTGATCGCTAATCAAGGTGGCTAAGTGCCCATGTAATTGCTACAGCTATCTACACCCTTTCACATAAATCACTAGGTTTTGATTTTGTGGTCGTACAGACAGCATATGGCTGAGCAAGGATCCAATGGACAAGAATCTGCACCTTACCACCATTCTCCAGTAGCACAAACTTACTTGGAAGAAGCTTTGCAGGCTATGGTGGTGCTGCTGATTTAGCAATACATGGAGCTTTGCCTGACCCCCAGACTGCTGAAAAACACCTAAGCCTGTGCATGGCCTGGGAGTGGGTGCTGTAAGTATCAAGGTGATGAGTAAGCAACTACCTGGGTTTTTTCAAGCTGGGCAGTTTGAGATAAGCATACATAACTTTGTGCATCCTGGTGTTGGTAGCAGTCCTGTATGTGCCACGGAAGGCAAAGGCACAGCAATGAGTGTGTTGCCCTGGCCACAAGTTTTGCAGATGTAGAAGGAGGTCTGAGCCACTGTCACTTGTGGAGACTAAGATGCCAAGTGATGAGGCTGGGAAGTCACCCTGAAGCTAGGCAGTGTGTTGGAGGAAGGTATTTCATTACCTTCTTGTCTCCAAAGGCCCTCGATATTCAGGCTTTATGAGCCTGTTACTGCTTTCCAATCAGTAATAGGGGAATGTAATTTTTCAGATATGCAGAGCCCAGGGAAGTAATTCAACACTAGCCTCATTTTAATCTATGTGTTTCAGTAGTTTTCTTACTCAAAATCATAATAGCCACTGACATATGCAAACTAAATATTACAAGAGCAGTTATAAGTTCAGGAATTGTTACTACAGTCTTTTTTCATAACCACATGTTGGTGGGTTGTTTTTGTAAATTTTGGATTTGTTGCTGCCTTGTATCCCACTAATTTTGAATTACCCAACTGTAAATATATGGGAATAATATTGCAGTTGCAAAGTAAATTCACTGTGATTATCCTTGATAACTAATTAAACCAAAGAGTTTCTTAACATGTCTTCAGACTTTATAAGTATAATTTTTAGGAGTGTGACTCATTATCTACATTTTATTTAAGCTGTGATAATTTTCAGTCACTAGTTAACCTTCTGATTAATTGACTTAGTTAAAATTATAATCATCAAAAAGCATATGTGGTATGATTAGAAGCATTCTAGAGTTATTGCAAAGAGAGGGTAATAAATTATTCTCCATGTCCACTTAGAACAGTTTGAGAAATAATGGCCTTAATTTTCAGCAAGTGAGATTTAGGTAAAGTTTTAGAAGAACTTTGTAATATTGAGCATAGTTAGCAGTTAAAAAGGTTCAACAAACCACTCTCCGTCACTGGAGATGCCAGGTTTGACAAACATCTGTCCTCAGTAGTTTAGGCGTAGCACAGCTTCTCTTTAAGGGATGGCACCTTATATGTCTAGAAATTCCTTTTTCTCCATGTTCAGTGCCTTTCTATTTTTGCTTTGAACTTTCAGTGTAGTTTTCATCTTCCATGCAGTTGTTTTTTAAGATGTTTGAGGAAAGTTCCTTGTGCTTTTACATTATTAAGCATTTTCTCAAAACCCGTATTTATGACTAGAGCAAGTCCTTGAGAAGAGGGCAGCTGATTTTTTGGTTTCATTTATATGGGAATTTTGAGACTGAATTTTCAGCTGTGCTTCTGCTTAGTGAAAAATGTTTACTAGAAATGTTATTTTAATAGGTTCAGTCTCTTTACCTCAGCGATGTACAAAGATTATAGAGAGCATTTTGCTCTTACTATAGTTTACATTGTGTTTACTTAGGAACTTCATACTGACATCAAGAGCTTCAGAGTGAGAGCACTTGAAGAATAATGCAGCAACTTAAACCCATGCACATTATTAAAGGCACTCATATGTTCAGACTATCACTTTTTAGGTTGCTTAATGCTCATTTTCCTCAGGCAGTGTTTTTCACATGTAGTGGATTATCCTATCATTTCTGTTCTCTTAAATGGGTATTATTATAGTGTTAAGGATGTAATTATAGAACAGAAGCAAAAGGAGAAAAAAGGAAGATGAATTTCCACTTAGGTAAATTGTGGTTCTTTGACAGTTTTCTGAAAGCTTTTAGAGTTTTACATTATGTAAGTAAATCAGAAGAAAACAGCACCTAATAAGCTTTCCTTTGTGCAGCACTGACAATGCATCTATTAGCTGCAGTTACTAACATGTGCCAAAAATGGTTGCAATAAATAGTTGGCTTCTCACAAGACAAAATGTAAGAATAGGATCGTATTAGTATGCAAAGTGTTTTCCATTTATTCATTATATACTTTCTGAGATTTGTGCCTCTAGAGATTCTTTTGTGTTTAGGCCAGAAGAAACTCAGTTACTTAAAAGATATGCAAATTCTGTATGAAGTGGACTTAAAACACCAAACGACTCCCAATATATCTTGTAGTATATTAGAAGCCTCTAAGTATAGGATTATACTGCATCTATTGTGAGAAGTAATGTAGACTTCAAAAAAGCATATGTTCTTAAAAAAAATTAAAAAATCATTATTTCAGAATACTTTCCCTATAAATAAGCTATTTATGATTAAGTCTAGAGTCTCCAGGGACCTGTAGTGCACCAGCACTGCATATCAAGATGGCTGTATTAACACACAGAAATATTCAAAGGTTTATAGTAACAGATTTCCATATTGCTGGCAATATATACACAAAGTGGGTAATAAAAAAAAATACTATGAGCTTTTTAAAATATGGTTAGAGCATAAATGGATATTTTAAAAAAATAATTTTAATCCAGGGTAAAAAAAAAAATAATAAATAAAATAAAATCAAATACCAAACCAAAAACAAAAAACAAAGGCCAATTAGAGAACTGTATTTTTTCCTAGCTAACATAAATTTCCAGTGTAATTAGGACTGTTTCCAGTTTGCAAGAATGCTTCTCATTTGTTATTAATGTGGGAAGGCTACGAAGCAATTTTTATTCCTTGTGGCTGATGGGGGAAAATAGAATAATTAAAAGAATCCTACCTAAATCAGTCTGAGTAAGTCTTTTCCAAGGCCCAAGAGTGTCTGAGGTAATAATATTCAGTGATAATAAGCAGCATCTCGCTGTACAAAGTTTGGATTCAGTTCAAAGAAACACATCCAGACCTGGCCCACTGCATCATTTGCCCTGTGTCTGTTTGCTTTTTCACTGGGTTTTGCAGTGTTTCAGTGTTCCAGGTCCTATTTACCCTAATTGTGCTTTAATTTTTTTTGATCATGAAAGAGCCTCAGCTACAAAGATACTAAAATAATGTTATTAAGGTTATGTTCATAAGGAAATGGATGTAATTGAATTACTTGAATAATATGAAACAAGACTGGTAAAAGTAATACAGATTGCATTAGATGAAGCAGGTTTCATGATCCGTCTCTCTGTGTATTTTATTATGCTTTTTTTTCCATTAGGAGTACACAGGCAGGAAGAATCAAAACATGAGAGGCCAAGAAAATGGCAACATTTGTTTGATTTTCTGTACAAATAGTGGAGATCTCTCTACTATTTGTACAGAATAGTACAAATACTATTTGTATTTGTGTGAGCCACCTGGGAAAGCAATGGAGGGGGGTGAACAGCCATATCCACCTTGGTGGCAATGGCATACACATCAGCAAAGCAGTGAATGATATCCTGTCATTCTCTTGCCAATATCCTGACCTTTTGAGATCAAATGATGCTCTCTATGACTGCGTGAACCCTGCCCCTGTTTCTTGATCATTTCCTGCTTGGAAATGGGGCTCAAAAGAAGAGCACATATATGTCCCAATGCTTACGTTTCCCACGGAGATATCAACTTGCCCACTTCTTTCAGGCTTTTAGCAATGCTCTCTTCATTGTTGCTTTTCAAAAGACAAATTTATCCTTGTTTTTAATGATTATTTTTCCCTTTGAATTGTTTGATTTTTTTCCTTTTCTCCTTTCAAGCCTATGTTTCTCAGCTCACAGCAGCACAGCCCTGTCTGTGGGTTCTTTGTCAGCGAAGCCCTGCAAGAGCTACTTTTTCCCCACTGAATCTGGCAAACTGTTGCACAGTGTTTCTGTTTATGAACTGACATTTGTTGCTCAGAAAATTCTTCATTGTAAAGTCTCCACCTGGCTATAGTTATTATAGTCCTTCAGATTTTGTTTTAAAGCTCTGATTCCAGTTCCACGCCTTTATCTGAGCAAGCAGGGAGAGAAAAAGAAAAATGATAAAGTTATGTATGTCATTTATTTTTTCGCTACTAGAGAAAAATCTAACAAAGGTAAAAGAAACCCCATTGAGACCATTTTCAAAGCCATGCATCATTGTAAGGTAATACATCCCTATCTGGTGTAAATAAAGAAGGAAAACATAAACTGAACTGTATGGCGTGGTTCCAGTTTACAACAAAGCAACTTCTGTGACTTTAATGAAAATTCTCTCTAGAAATGTTTACTTGTTATAAAAATTCATCCTGTGCAAGATTAGTCTTTTATAAGACTGAGCCATGCTGAACAAACAACCAGAAGGCTTATCACAATTGTATGGGATGGGTTTTTACAGTTAGTGTTTGTTCACTGTCTTACTTCAAATGATGCATACTGTGAAAAAGTTTAACTTTTACGTCAGCTGCTTTGAACTTCTTCCTTGAGATGAGCTGAGTAACTTTAAAATCATGATAATGATCCCAATTTACATGCAAATCTTGCGTGTTAAATATAGAAAAAACTACTCTTCGTTTACTCTTGGAAAATGCACTTTAATCAGCTGTAACTGGCATTTTCCAAGAGATTAATTTCCCCAAATTATTAATATCTCTGGCAGAAAATTGTATCAGCAATATGTGTAGAGTGCAGAGGAGGACTGGTGTAATGTAATTGTAGTTTGTTTGTTTTTTTTTTTAAATAGGAGAAACATTGATTATGCCATTTAAGTATTAAACCTTTACTTATAATGTGAAACAGTATATTCAAATTCTACACTCTGCTTGAAAAGGAATAAATTTGTATCTGCAGGTTTGCAAACCTTCAAGTTAGTGACTTAAATGGAAAGGTGACATTTTGGAATAGGGTGAAATTTTAAAGTCCTAGTAAAACAAATTTCTAAGTTCTTAAAATTGTGTTTTGCCCCCAAAAACCTGCCAATATTATCAAAAGCCTAGAGGAAAGGCATTGATGGTTTGCTTTATTTTATTTTTCCAAAAGACAGACTTTGCTGATCTTAAACTTTTAATGCCAGTGTAAATGATTAGAAAAAATCCTGGAATGGGTTGCCCAGGGAAGTTGTGAATGCTCCATCCCCAGAGGTGTTCAAGGCCAGGTTGGACAGAACCTTGGGTGGCATGGTTTAGTGGCAGGTGTCCCTGCCCATGGCAGGCAGGTTGGAACTTGATGATCTTTATGTCCTTTCCAACCCTAAATATTCTATGATTCTATGAAATTCCAGAAATTATATTTCCTTAAATAACATGACTAGTTCAAAACAAGTTCTTCTGAAGTGGTGCATAGATCTAGCTCGGCATTTATTCATGGCGGAACTTCTCCTACATCCAAATGACCTGGATCTTAGGTTTTTTTTATGTTTTTAGATGAGAAAAAGGATTACTGCATCAGACATGAGGTTGAAGGTCAGGTGCCTGTGGGATACTCTCTGTTTTATCTGTGTCAATTAGTTATAGTACTTATTTGTCAAGGAATGAGTAGATAGATACCCTTTGCCAGTAATTTAACACCATTAAAAAAAGAATGAGATAATAGGGCTAAATCACTTTCTTCCAGGTTTTCAGTTGCCTGAGCTCACATCAAGTCCTTTTTACTCTAACCTGAGATGCCTGGCACTTAGCAGGTATCCTCCAGTGGGAAGGTCCCAAATCCATCTTATGCTTTGGCTTCCTCTCCTGGCAGAGCAGTTTCCCTATGGGTCTAAGCTGCAGTGAGAGGTGAGCAATTGGTGCCTATGCCCCCATTGCTGGGCCTGCAGTTATTTTTAACAGGGCACCCAGCTGCTCATGACTTCCTTTCAAACACGTGTATTTCTCAAATCATGCAGCTGGTGAAACGTTTTGCAGCTTGTTTAACAGTGAGCCTGTCTTGCCTGTGAGTGATGGAGAGTTCTGGGGAAGAACTGGAAACTCATCAGCATTTGTCCAGGCTCATAAGAAACTGATTGTTCACTCAAGTCATGAAATTCTGTTACTGTTTGCTAATAGATGCATTTCCTGAACATAGTTTCCTTACATTTTTCGCACAGAAGGTGTCTGGAAGGAAAAGTAGCAAAGCAGATGTCCCCAGAGCTGCTGTAGATCTGCTATGCTTCCAGAGGAAGGGAGCCCCAGACCAGCTGTTTACATTCCAAGGACTCACTCCTATTTATTTGCCTCCTTTGACAAAGTTAGTGCAGGTAAAAACTGCTGAGGTTCTGTCTTCCTGATGAGTGGAAGACCCAAAGATTTGCTGCCACATGCCAAAGGGAGATTGAAATAAGAAATCTGGACCTCAGAACATGTAAATGCCCAAGGGTGAAATCTGGCTGTTTTCTGAAGGGTCATTCTTAGGTGGTGCAGCAGGCAGCACTGCAGGGTCACCAGGAAGGCTTGTGTGCTGTTTTTACACTCACTGAAAAACAGAAAGGAAAAAAAAAAAAATCTTCTCATCATCTTTTGCTGTGCACATTTCCTCATTTCACTAAATCCAGCGCAGATGTGCAAATTAATATTGGACCAAAACCTTAACAACTGTTTAACTTCTTAAGCTTTCTCTGTTCTTTCCTTGAATGTTTTTTCCATAAAATATTCTAGATAAAGCAGCTGTTACTAGATACAGTAGTAGTTATTTGAGATATAAGGTGTTTGATGTGGATTTTGGAGACAATTATGTGGTTAAACAGTGAAATTCAGAGAGGAATATTTTGCTTTTTGATGGTAGGAGAAGAAAAATGCTCTCAGCTTTTTATGCAGCACAGAGGGTCACAGCCTGGCCTTGGGTCCAAGATGAATGGCCACAGTACTGAGGTGTTTCGAAAGGGCTGGAGATGGGCATTCATTCCCCCCTGACTGCAGCAAAGAGGCAGAGCTTCTCTGCCACAATGCTGGAGGACATCAGTTGTGCTGTGCGTAGAGCAAACTGATGAGGACCTGTGGGACCTGTCTCAGTTACTCCCTGGAAAGGATTATTCTTGTGTTTTTGTTATTTTCTGCACCTATGGTATCCACCTGTTTTTATATCCTGCTTTTTTAAAAGCCCGACTTTCAGGGTAAAAGCTGTTTTTGTTATGAACAGCACTTGATGCAACTGGGTTTAGCCCAACTCACCACTGGCAGCTACCACAATGTCATAGTAATAGAGATATTGCTGTTCTGTAAGACATAACAGCCGGTGAGTCATTTTAGTTCTGGTCTATACATTAATTTAATTTAACTGGGTCATACATCCCAGCAGGGTTGTACAGGAGCGTGCCAACTCCACTTCCCTTCACACTCACTTTATAACCAATGAGGTGGTGCTTCTGTAGGGCCATGACAAAAGGAGCAGAATTCTGCATGGGTGAGGGATTGTGCTTATGAAAGGTATTCATGAGTCTTGATATGTAGAGATTTGCAGTGTGGAAAAACAGATATTATGGTAAATGCTAATCCTGAAATACATGGGATTAAATAAACAAGTGTTTTGCAGCAACTTCATACATGAGCAGAGAGGTGACATGCTTTTAGGGGCAGTCTAGTTTCTTTCAGGGCTGATGAGGTTTCTATGTCTTCGAAACTGAAATAAAACTGACATAAGAAAATGACATTCTCATTACCTTGCATGTATCATTTTTGCTACATGCACAAAATTGCAATGTAAAACTTTTCCGGAGAGATTCTGGTTTATACTGGTGGGCGAGCAAGGAGAATCAAGCCTGACACTGGGTTTCTGAGCTGCATTGCTTTCATTCGTTTCATCTAAAGAGTGCTTCAAAGTACTTATAATAAAAAGTCAGCTCCCTTTTCAAAGACCAGTACTCTGATTTACTACCTAAGCATCCTGATGAAACCTGAGATGGTGATTATAATGGTTGTGGTCCTTCCTTTCTATAGGCCTAGTCAATCTCCAATTTTTTCTCTCAAGAGGCTTTGGGAACTATTCCGCATTTTCCAACAAAATTGTTTTTGCAAATGTTAATATTATAGTGTCTTTAAAAATGCTTAGGTGCTAAACATTAAGTCCAGAGGGGTGGCCAAGCAGGTATGCGCAGTGTCCATTTATTTCACTTTAACAAGTTAAGGAATGGATAAAGGACAAAAATCACTGTATCTTCATTTCTGCTTGTCTGATTGCAATGCAGCTCTGTCTACTTGCAGCTTTCTGTACTAGTTGCAGTAGTTCCATTTTCAGACAAGCAGAGCTTAACGAACTGAGTTTGAGATTGAAAAGCTGGTTGTTAAAGCTTGTAAGTAATTAGCTAGATTTTCTGATAGTGCAATTCATCCCTTCTCTTATCAACTTTATGTAATCTTTAGTGCATAATCTATATCAAGTATATGTAATCTATATAAGTGTATAAATATAAATAAAATATAGCTATAAATACAAATATAAATATGCATGTAATTTTATATAAATGTAATTTATTTAAAGTATAAAGCTGAAATTCCCCTGAACCTTTACCATAGAAATCTGTATGATCCATGGAAATTCTGGACAAAAAGATTTACTATTGGGTAAAAGACATGGAGTTAAAAAACTGGGATGTATTGATATAGTATTGTGACTGAACCTTCAATCATAGACAACCAACTTAATTATAGAAATAACCCTTGTCTGCCTGGAGAGAGGGTTCACTCATATTTCCATCTGGTCATGGAACCGGTTGTTAGTCAGTATGTCTCCTAATCTGAAAATCCTTCTTACTTTGCGTTAGGCTTTTCTGAAGAGCAGAATCTCCGGTAACCTCACAGGTTGAACTGCAAAGTGTGGCAGTACAGTCATGTAGACTGGAATGACCTCTGCTTTGAAAGGAAAAGAGGTAATTGGGTTTTCAAATTCAAAATTGCACCTGACATCAATCAGTTGTCAAATTTCATTGACTCTCACACCCTGGGTCCCATGAATATTGACTGTACATGCCTTCATGGTTGGGAAAGCACTGAAACTCTGACAAGCCTTGATAACCAAAGTTTCTGGAGATACTAATACTACTAACAATAATCTGGCTCACTTTTCTGTATGGCCAGATTTCTTCAAGTAAAAGCTATTATCCGAAGCTATAAATGTGTATATATATAGAAAATATATAATTATATGTATTGATGTATATATAGATACATCTATAACTAAATATATATATTATATATACACACATACACATATGCATATACATATGTATATTTGCATTAAAAAAAATCCCAAGACATTCAGTGTCCCCCTTGAAAGGGAAGCCTCCAATAACTTGCTAGAAGAATGGACACTTAGTCCCCATTCGCTACCCTTGCATAATTTGTTGGGTACCTGAAAATTATAGTACACATTTATGGACTTAGTAGCCTATGAAAATTCACTCCAGAAGTAAATTCAAAGACTTCCAGCTTTGTCTGATGTGATAAATAAGATCACTAGATCTTTGGCTTAAACTTCCTCTATTTTTTATTAATATCTTATCTTTGTATTCTTACCTCAAGAATTAACTGAATTCACTATTACGATAAACACAGTGGTGGCTTTTTCCTGCTCTTTCACCTCCTGTAGCTCCCAGGCTAAAGCCAGCCTGTCACAGATCCACTTAACATAAGTAGCTGGTTGGAACAGTAGATCTATAATTTTTATATGCTCCATTTATGTCACAAAAAATCTTAGAAACTCAGTTGTATACTTTGTATACTTGGCTATATATGTGTCAGCAGACCAGAACTCATTTTAGATTATAGTTATTTATGCTTATTTATGTAAATGACTGCTTGTTTTTCCCTCCTACCATCCATTGTTCGCTAAAATTTGTGATTCCATTTTTTATGTCCCTATTGTTATTTATAGAAGTATTTGCGAGGTAATCTATAGTACATTTGCAACAATCAATCCAGTTAAAAAGACAGCAAGTAGCATTTTTCTCATACCTGCTCTACTGTGTTACCTCTCTCCTTTAGCCTTTTAAATCCCCAAATCTTCTTATAAGAAGAAAAGTCATAACTTGAAGTAGGTTCGTGATTAAGACATTCATTATAAATTCCATACACATTGGTTGTTTGCAATGATTTCTTTTTTTTTTTTCTGCTTGTTCCTCAGGCAGTAACAGTAAATTAATGTGTTTGTGACATTTCTGCAATTTTAACTTTGAATGAGAGTCATACCATATATTGCATTATAAATACTGACTTAAATTAAGTCCTCTGTGTGCCTCTCATGTAGGAATGAAATAGGCAGTGTAGTCATTATTCAACTTAATTAGCAATATTTATTACCCTTGGTGGATATGAATGTATTCCTTACATTTGCAATAAATGATCTCTGGGTTTCAGAGATGTATTATGTTAGGAAAAACTTGCAAGGAGTAAATAACACCTTTCCTTTTCTTTCTATGAAACTTCTGTTTCTAGAGTGCTGCTATTATGTCCTGTATCTAAATTGAATTTATGCTAAGCTGAAGAAGGTCTTGCTTATGCTACAGTGTGAAACAAGGGCATTTGTATAAATGCAATGAAAAAAATGCAACCATGTGACCTGCCCTGGTGACATTCAGAGAAAAATGCCTATAAGGAACATTTGTAGAGTGAATGTGACATAATCTTGGGTAGTGTAAAAGCTGTCCTTAGGATAAGAAAAAAGCAACAAAGTTCATTCATTATCACTCACAGATGGGTGGTTAGTCTATACTGTTGGCTGGTACTCAGAACAGAGTGCTCTGCATAGACATGACCATAACATAAGACTATCAGGACCTTTATCATTATGGATTGGAAAGCATATGATAAGCAGAAGAAGTAGTAGAGTGACAGTCACACACCTGAAAAGTAAGCAGTTTTCCTAGAGTTTTCTTGTTATTGAATGCAGAGTACTTGTAGTGGTCAGAGCTAAAATATCTTACCTGAGAGTTTAGACTAAAAATGTCAGATGATACGATGATGTACAAAAATTTGTATTCAGCATTCATAATCCACAAACTGACAGTGATCATTTTGAGAACCCCCTAGTTCTGGTTTGAACTTTTGTAATCTAAATAGCTCCATTCTTGGTCTGGGCCCAAAGGCCACTGATGCCAACATAGTGATTTTGCAATGGTTTCACGGGGTAGTAAAGAAGTGTAAAGAAGTTCTTCCTGTCCCCCACAGCAGGTGTGCTATGCTTGCCATGTTCCTCTGCAGCATTTTGAGAGGAGCTCTGCATCTTCACTGAGGAGATTCAACTCATTTGTGTTTGTGAATTCCAGAAAGATTAGCAACCTTTACATCTCTTCCAGCTAATGGGTTGCATCAAAACCAGCATGACCAGATGGTGAAGGGTGGTGATTCTCCCCCTCCATTCCATGCCCTTGTGAGACCTCACCTGCAGTACTGAGTTAAGCTCTGGGGCCGCCAACAGAAGAAGGGTGTGGGAACTGTTGGAGCCAAGTTCAGAGAAGGCCATGAACCTGATCAGAGTGCTGAAGCACTTCTGTGAAGACAGGTTAAAAGAGCTGGGTTTATTCAGCCTGGAGATGAGAAGGTTCTTGGAAGGCCTTAAAGCAGGCTTCCAATACCTAAATGGAGCCTGCAGGAAAGCTAGAGAGGGACTTTCTGCCAGGGCAGGTAGTAATAGGGCAAGGGGGTATGGCTTTATGCTGAAAGATGGTCGATTTATATTAGATATTAGGAAGAAATTCTTCACTATAAGGGTGGTGAGACACTGGAACAGATTGCCCAGAGAAGCTGTTTCTGCCCCATCTCTGGAAGTGTTCAAGGTCAGGTTGGACGGGGCTTTGAGCAACCTGGTCTAGTGGATAGTGTCCCTACCCATGGCAGGGAGGTTGAAACTAGACCATTTTTAAGGATCCCTCCAACCCAAAACATTCTATGTTTCTGATTCTGTGATATGATGAAGGACTAGTACTAAGTTTCTCAATAAATGTTAAAAGAAAGAAAATACCATTTTGATTTTATAGCTATTCCAGACTGAGGAAGCAGACCCAAGGATTTGATGGAGCATCTCTAGTGCCTCCATTATTAAAATAAGATTTCCTCTCGGACCAAGTATTACCCAGAGAAAAATTAATTTACTTGCATTACCTGTCCTTTGCTGATGGAAAACAGCTAAGGAGCAGAAGATTTTTACAAGATCACCAGTGCACTTGTTGAAGATCTGGTACTCACATTCAAATCTGCAATTTCCTGCTGGTACACTAAACCCCAGTAAAAAGGTTGTCTCCAGTCCAGAGCCTGCAGCTTATCCAATATTGCTTTGGGAAGTCTTTTTAACTCTGTAGAAGTCTATCAATGGCAAAACAAATTTTTCTGAGACATCACTTCCACAATTGCTTTAAGACTCTGTGCAATGAAACAGCCTGCTTGAGAGTGGGATATAATGAACTGAGTGCCAAATGCTTGTCATCCTTACATAAACACTCTGGACCAATTGCTTCCTTAAAGCAATGTGATTTTTTCCAACAGGATCACAGAGTTTTGACTAGAACTCTGAGTCATCAGCTTTTGTGTTTATCAATTGCTTCTTTTCTTTTATTAAATCTCACATAGACGCGTGTGTATTCTATAAAGCAGTTGAGCTCTTTTGGGCTGTTTATGTGTACAGCCAGAGCTGATGCAAATGGAAAGATGCTCTTCCTTTTTCCCCTATTTCATCTCCTATGTGATTAATGCAGGAATTGCTTTAGTCTTCTTTGCACCACTTCTGAACGCTTTCTCTTGACAAATTGTTGCACTACTAGCTAACCTGGCAACACTACTAGAAACCTTTAATGATGTGAACGGCATTTGTAATGCATCTGCTCTTAATTTCTTCTCATTACTTCATAGTAAACTACAATCAGGGTACTTTTTAATAGCCTTTCTCCTTTTTTGCAGTGCCTGCCCACATATATATTTTCTCTGAATTATCCATGCTAATTTTCCCCACATTTCTCTGGAAAAAGCTTATTTTTTATACTTTTATATATATAAAATTTTATATACTTTTATATACCCTTTAAGACTCCTTCCTTTTAAGACCTCTCCTTCACCAATTGTTTTCTGTGCACTTCACTCTGGTTTTACAATGGAACATACAATCTATATGGCTAAAAAAAAAATTAAAAAAATAAAAAAATAAAAATCTAGTATTATTCAGAAAGCTTGTGCTTGTGTCTAGCCTGTCAGACAAAGTGTAGTGACATCCTCAGATGCTTGTTGCTGAAGGCTTGGAAAAGCTTTCTTCTTGATGGGTGTTCTTTCTGTGTAAGAATATATTGTGCAAGAAAAGCACAAGAACTCATCCCCATTATCTCATTCTTTTCTTAACCCCAACCTCGGACTTGATTTATTTTTTTGTTAGTTTGTTTTGATATGTAACAACTTCTAGTCCTTGTTCTGGAGATGTTTTCAGCTTTACATAACTTAGGTATTTAAAACGTAGTACTATGTAACCTGGTGTTAAAAAAGGAAGCTTTCTTACACCAAGATGGTTTTGGCTACAAAAGTTAAAAATTGAAGTATGCAGTTGGATTTTTACTGTATTCAAGGAGATTAAATTTATTCATAACATTTTTTTCTTGTGCCCAGTAAAGGCAACTTTCTAGGATGTCAAGGAGGAAGACTTGGTAATGCAAGTTGAATCAATTACTTATCTATTTTGCCCTGCAGATCCTGTCAGAACACTTGCTGAATGATCAGCTTGTCACCCAAGGTTATACACCTACAGAATGATCAGCCCACGTTGTAATCAGTAGCTTCCAATTAAAATACTTCCTCGTAATTTAGAAGTCAGTGGTGATGTCATTAAAGGTATGTCTTTCAAATGCTATGGACTGAATGTGCAAAAAATTCAATGTTTCAGAATAGTGCTCATCACAGGCTCCTAGTCTTGCCAGTGGCTGATAGCAGTTGCTTTCCATGGGCAAGAGGTTGATAACAGCACTGAATTCTCTAGAAGACCCTTTCCCCTTTGAAAGAGTATATCTGGCAGATTTTAGAGAACCTGCAGAGAGGTGGTAATGGGGATTGTAGCTCATCAGCTTGTCAGGGCACTAATTCTTCTCTAGTGAGTTCTGCCATGCGGCATGTTAATCTTGGTTTATATCAATAAAGAGAAGGTTGGGATGTAGCTTCATAAATGATATGTAAATATGCTGTATAAACAGCACTGATGTTGCCTTTCCAAATATTGGACATTGTCCTTATATAATGCATTATATACTATGTTTTTAGCCAGAGAATGATATGGTCACAGCAGGGAAACTATTGGTGCATGTCCAAAAATCTGGTATTATTCATCAATGGATTAAATAGTTTTTTGTCTGCCATAATTAATTTCCATTTTGAGGTGCAGAAATTTTATGTGGGATATACATCAATGAATAATGAAGAATAGTTTATGTTCAATGCTATTTTAATATTCAAGTACTCTTTTTTCTTTTCCATCTAGGCTGAAATGTTATTAGCTGTATTTTAAAAGTAGTAATGTTTGAAAAGATTACCTGTGATAACAAAGGTGATCTGTGTCATAAACTGATAAGGAAATCACACATCCTAATTTATTTCTTATTTGTGTTTTCACAGTGATTTTGCACAATGAGCATACACCTGGAGCCCATTTTATCCTATTTTACAGGCACTATACAAACAGTCAAAAGGCATTCTTGTCCTATCTTAAGTGAGCAAATCACAGAAGAATTAATAAAGAATTAATAATGAAATCAATAGAGAATTAGTAATGAAAAGGCCAATAGAGTTTTCAGTGAAATGTAAACATGAAAAAGTTTTGTTTGATAGGATGTTTTTTTAAAGTTTTTAGAGTCAGTGCCTGTTTGACTTAAGCAGTATCACCACAAATAGCTGTTCCGGCTCTAGCAAGATAAGAAACCTGTGCAAAGAATGCAAATTTTGGGATCCAGAATTAATAAAGGAAAGAAAAGTAATATTTTGGTCCTGTTTGCAAGGAGCTAAATTCCAAAATTACTTCCAGTCCAGACTATCCACATTTTTACATAATAAAATATAATGGAGCAATCAGAGTAAAAACCCCACTAAATTAAAATTTTCTTTCGACTTTAGAAACACAGATGCTTCCTGGGGTGGGAAAAAGCTTCAGCATATACTTTACATCTTGCTGATTCTTTCTACTAGAAGGAGCCAGTAGGGCTGGCCCAAATACACTTTTCAGAAAGAAACATAACAGATCTGAAGGTGCCATATTTTGTGCTTACTATTACGTGGCAAAGATGTTGGTAAACTGAGTTAATAAATGATTTACGAAGGAGACTGATTTGAGAACTGACAGAGAATTTGGATTTCAGATGTTAAGATTATTTAAAAACTAAAAATTAATAAACTGAAAGTCAAGAAAGAATGGGAAGAAGTTTCCGTGTTAAATGCAAAACAGGATGAAAGTGTCATTTGTTGGAAGAAACATAATAGGATACACTTGATAACTCCTGATGTTATTCAGCAGAAACAAAAATCCCCGTCTCACAGAAATTCATGTTGCCGAAGGTAATTTTATTCAATTCATAAAATATTATAGAAAAGAATTTTTCTTTCCCAATTATCCAGATATTCATTTCATAGGAGATAATGAAGTATGTGATAAATGCTTCAGCTGATCTTATTTTAACATTTCACCATCCATGTGACAAAATGCCATACATAAAATCTTACATCAAGTATTTTATTGTTGTAAAAATGTGATACCTCAAAACATTATGCATGCTCATGCATGAGTGTCTTAAAAAAAAAACACCATAAAATGTGTTATTGGAGGCGGTGTTTTTTTTAAATGGCAGCTGTGGTCCCCTTCCATAATGTCATTGCCAAAGCAAAGCGAGAAAAAAAAACTCATTTTAATTTGGCTTATTATCTTTATAAATTATATAAATACAAGTCATGTATTTATTGCCTTATGGAGATAACTTTGAGTATTTGATACTTACTTACAAAGAACTACAAAATGTCCTTTCTGTCCAAAAATCACAACTTACTGGAATGAATCCATAGGCTTTTCTGCTTGTCTTTGACTGTTAGATTGGATTCTTTGCTTTTAATTCAAAATATGAATGAATATGGATATTGTAGAGGTGTGTAGTACATTATTGCATAGTTCCTGCTTTGAAGAAGCTATACAGGACAACTTAGAAAGCAGCAGAGTAAAGCCCTGTAATTCTAAGTAGTGCAGTCTTAGTACATAGTTGCATTTCGCCATAAAAAGCATCGCTTTATAAAAAAAAAAATCAATGTATGAAAATAAAAGAAAAATAGAAGGTACTGTTAAATGATCTTGAGAATAGTTACATAACAGTAGCTTTTCTGCCTCTGAACTGCCAACAGGGAGTTTTGCAGAATGTAGACAAAAATCCCTCAAGCCTTCACTCACCTGGCTGCATTTTGGAGCACATTCAGTGCTATATTTTCTATCTATCTCTGTTCTATCACATAGAAGTAGAAACTTTGCTTAAACTCTGGCAAATCTTAACTGTTTGCTTCTGACAAAATTTAATTTAGTGGGAGATGCCTCACCAAGAAGAAACTTTCCCAGAATTTGAAACTTTTGAAATTTGTGTGTTACCATCCCAGAGAAATAATCAACTCCTGCTTCACTGTGGCCAAGAGTAAAAACCTCATTGAGCTCATTATGTAGCTCAACAGATCATGCTGTAGAAATGGTCAAGTTCAGTGCAAGGAATCCTACTAAGCTTGTACAGTAAGTGTAATCGGTATAGGCATTATCTTACACTAGTGTGGTTTTCTGAAGGGACTTATTCTTGGCAGCTGTTTACTTTCTTACACTTCTTTTCAGCTTTTCTGACCTAGGTTTCTCTCTTCTATAGTCTCATTCTCACTTCTGGAGCAGAATATGTCTGTAGAAAGAGAGGGTGCTGGATGGAAACCACATTAACAACAGTAATAGAGTTATTGCACATTTGGGTTGTGATCTTTACTAGCAAACACACCCACTTAAACTGAGCTTATGTTCGCTTTTCTAGTGAACTGAACCAGCTGCATATTGAAGAGGCCAGCCTTGTCCCCAGACGTAATTAAAATGATACTTGAGATGTGCACAGGCACAAGAATTCTATTTCCTAGTTTAGAAATCCACCCCAAAAATATTGCAGGACTTATACAGCTTTAAAGCAGTATCAAATATGCTGTAAACTATGATAAACTATGGCCTTGTGGAGAGCTCTGACAAAGCTGCTTCAGTCTCTATGAGTAAACAGAAAGTAGTATCAATCACTCTAAACACTGCATTTTGTTAGATACCTTTTTTTTTTTTTTTCCTAATTTTCTGAAGATGGCATTTTTTAATGGTTCTATTTTATTCCTAGGTTGCAAAGACCCGGTGTTAACTGAGAATATCAGAAGAGCCACAATATTCTCATAATCTTTAAGAGCAAAATCTTAGAAGTGGCAATCTTTTTTATTCCAATACCTCTATGAAAGTCATTGTCACAAAACAGCAGGGCAGATGGCTCATCTGAAATAGCCAGCTCTTCAGCTCTAGCTCCTGACAACAGAAAATATTGTGCCATCCCAAGACATTCTTAATATTGACAGTCTTACTTATCTACCAAGATCAAACCTTTAAAGAGTTCCCTGAGATATTAATGAAAGCTATGAACTAAAAGCTAGAGATTTATAATGAGCAATAAATGCAACAGAACACTCCTTGGTACTTGACCCCTGCTGGGATTTGTCTGTGCTTCCCTTTGTTCTTCCTTTAGGCATTTCTTTGAAAGATATTTTTGTGGGTAAGTGAAGAAGCAGGTATGAAAGATATGTATGCAGAAGGACTGAACACACAGGACAAGGTTTAGCTTGAAAAGATTTGAATTGTTTTTGCTGTTTTGAAGAAATATGTGATTTCGAAATAATTGGTGAAAGCCTTTGTCCTGGGTTCAACCATAGCAGTAATTTTTCTCCTTTTTAGTAGCTGGTGCAGTGCTGTGTTTTTGACTTTCATCCTGGGAACAGCGCTGATACTGCTGTTACTGCTCAAATGTTTACTCTGACCAAAGACTTTCTGAGTCTCATGCTCTACCAGGGAGGAGGGGAAGCCAGGAGGAAGCAGAGGCAGGACACCTGACCCAAACTGACCAAAGAGGTATTCCATACCA
>JANRGW010016249.1:0-17557 GCA_024733675.1 Psilopsiagon aymara | reverse complement strand
TGGACTGTTCTTATCTCAACCCGTGGGAGTTACATTCTTTTGATTCTTCTCCCCATTTCCCCCTCCCCCCCCTTTTTGGAGTGGGGGGGAAAGAAGAAGGGGGAAGTGAGTGAACAAAACAGTCCTTTACTGAAAGGGACAGTCTTGATGTGCCTCCACAGTCATTATTCCACCTAGAAATTCAGACATTAAAAAAAATAATCTACATCAAGTTAGACAACTGGTGCAGGATTTTTGATATTCTAAACCAGATTCTGATATTGTTTTTCACAGAATTTTCCCACTTTATGTACATCAATACAAAATACATCAGTCACTACAGAAATCCCACTTCTTTACAAATTTAAATGAGCACCTACTGTCAGTTGATCCTTTACAACCACAGAATAATGGTAATAATTGCAATGTGCGATACATTGCAGGTGCCTTGTGAGAAAAAAATCATGTTTTAAAAGTAACTCCGGTCTTTTAGATTTCTTTTTCTCCACCTATAGCCTTTCATCCCAATTCTTTCATCTTATTTTCCTGCTGCTAGTAGATATTCTCCAGCAGTGCATGTGAAGTCTGGCTGCCCTTAACCTACTAAGCATTAATGATCTTATCCTACTGAAAAACTACCCATATTCAAAAAAGCCACTGCCTAAATACAAAAGGCAGCAGGTATAGTGCCTATAGTGTGCTTTGCTAATCCCTTCAGTCAGGTTCTCCAGTCAGCAGTGATGGGCAGCTCTTACAGGTGACTAATACCTCATACAACAAGCATTTCAGATAAGTGTATTGTATTGAATTACTGTTTAGAGGAATATCTTTTGTTCTGGCAGATACAAAGGGAACCCATGTCTTTTATCTAACCTTGAAGATTTACATTTCAGAAGACATAGTTGAAGCCCTTATGTTATGCTCTTCGTATGCCTGCTTTTCAATGTCTTAGTTCCTCTACTTCCTTTGTTCCCAAAGGGTGTACTTCCACCAAGATGTATGAAGCCACTGGTATATTCCCTAAGTGTATCTCAGCGGATATTGCTGCTGTAATATAACTTCAATCACATTTCTAGTTTTCTTGAATCTTTCCATTCTGTTCTTGAGTCTTAGGATATGACTCCACAATCACAGAAAATGGTGCAAATATAAAATATATTAAACTGAGCATGTTTGCTGAGTGTGCAGAAAAGAAACTGCGTATAGACACTCAGCAGCTGAAAGTGCCTTTGTTTCAGGGGCAAGATGCAGACTTACTAAGCTAGGACCTGCAAAACTAAACTTGCTGCTTGACTTCATCTTCCTCAGTCCTATATAGCATGTGAAAAAGGATGGATGAAAGCTCTTGCAGGCTAAGTGAGACAATTAACTTTGCTTAGTTCTGTTTTCAGACCACTCTAGATTAACATGATAATGTTAGACTGTGCAGTTGAGGGAGTTTTTGGAGCAGCTATCTCTTCTGAATTGAAACTGAGCACAGGTAGAACTAGAAACTGAGCCACAAAGTACTGGAGAATCCTGGACATAGGAAGCGTATTGCTCAAAGAGCAGGAAAAATTCACGTTTAAACAGTGAGACATTTTGGGTGTGATTCTTTTTCTTAAATATGGGTTCTTGTATTTTTCTGTTCCCTAAAGCGTCTCAGTTGTCTGCCAGCTGCTGTTCCAGCAGACTTAAGGTGGATAACAGATACTTTACTATATCTGTTATCCTCGTGCACACATCTTGAATACCACAAGGTATATAAGATGACATAATAAATCTCTTCTGACACATGCCTAGCAAATACAGCTCATCTTGCAGTAAGGAGAGCAGTTGATTTGGTTGACAGTTTTGGTCACGGGTATTTTGTTTACTGTCAGACATGATATACCGGTAAGGTTTTACAAGGTGTAGCTGTGTTTCAAGGTGGCTCGTTTTCATCATGGTACCAGCGTCACTGGTTCTGATCCTGAAACACACACATGAATTCTGCTAAAGTCAGACATTCATTTACAACACAACACACATGAGTAATCACTTCCACTCTTTTCTAGCAGTTATTTCTCACAAAAACAGCACCTGTGGAAGTGACTTTCCATGACCTTTCTGAATATGCCAGGAAACCAGCTTGATGCTTTCTCAGCATTTAGTTAAAATTTATGTTGGCTGCAAAGGAACATTTCCCAATTCTGTCCTTAACTAAATAAAGTTACCACGGCACTTTGCAGCAGTTTTTGCCTCAAGAAGAACTGAAATACCACAGTAATGGCAGCTGCCTTCTATATCTAACTGGCAAGGTTCTAAGTAAGGTCATGGCTATTCTGTTTTTAGAAGTTACGCCTGTTACTATGGATCTTGCTGGCAATATTCTTTACTTTGAGTGTTCTTACTACCAATATGCTGTATGGACCAAACATAAAATTAATATTTTTAATAAGCAAGCTAGCAGCAGGAAACTTTCAGGGAAATATCCTTACCATATAGAATAATATCTGTTGACTGGCAGAGACTATCAGTCCTAATGCCACTTTCGTTTTGCCAGCAGTCATTCTGGCTTCCTTTGCAGTTTTGTCTTCTCAAGTGAAAACTCAACTTTGGAAAAACAAAATGACAGATAAAGTGAGGAAGATTGTCCAGGATTTCTTGAGCTCTGTGAAACAACTTTCATGCAGCTATCTGGGACTCATCTCCTATTTTATAGCAGTTCTGAGTCATCTTGGGTGGGAAGGCACAGGTTTCCCCCTCCCACAGTAGCAATGTTCAGGGGACTACTTTGTGCTGTGAACTGCTATTAAAAATTTTAATTTCCAGATCAGAGGCTCAAAACTACAGAAAAATAATAGCATGTACATTACTTCGAAGAATTGATAAGGAAATTAAAGTGTAGTCAGGTGGAGCTTAAGGAATCAAAAAGGGGTCTTTGCTGTTGCACTCTTTCTTAACAAATAATTGCATAGAATAATGATGAAAAATGCATGAGATGCGTCAAGGAGTTTCTCACCACCCACTGCACTAGTTCATTTAAAATGTTTCTCCTCACTTAGGAAGAGCTGAATTTGCAGCAGTGGCTATTAATAGTTCCAAAGGGGATCTGAGGTAATTTGTCACTGGCAAGTGCTTGAAGTCTATAGTGACTTTTTTTCCTATTCTATGTTTTCTTTGAATAAATGAGATTAAATAGCAGGTGTCATCGTCCAGTTTAAGAACTGAAGAACTGCCACTCATCTACCTCTAAGGATAGAAAACACAGGAGATATTTATGCACACAAGAAAACTATGGAATTTTAAGATCACAGTAAAGTTCTTCTAAAATACATCATGCCACTTCTGAAAGCATATGTTCACTGAATCACACAGCACCTGAGCTCCCAATAGTGTAATATTGTTGCTTTTTTTTTTTAATAAAATCCCTCATATTATAACATTGCCATAATATCCATAATAAGTAGCTTTGTGTCAAGAAAAGGCTGACTGGTAATTCAAGAGTACAGCACAGAGTATATTTAACAGTTGGATGTAAATCAGAATGTAGGAGTTGATAGGAATTATAATGGCCATAGATATAAAGAGACAAACTGAGCAGCAGAATTAGGAAGTTTGTCATCTTCTGCTAGCTATTATGACCAGATTCTTTAAATTTCCCTGCTGTGTTATCCATAAGTAATAATATTCATAACCATTAAGTGCCATCAAAACAAGTCTTAGTATTAGAGTGAATTATTTCCTTCTGTAATATTTTCATATTAAAAGTGAGCTAAAACCTTCAACAAACAAAATAAATACACATCTTCTGCAAAAGGTATGCCATCTTATAAGTCCTACAAAGATTTAGCCATGAAATTTTGGTCGCTGTGGGCTGAATAGAGATAAGCTGCCCAAGATATAGTTCATGAATATTTGAGAGAGAACACTCTTTATTACTTTAATACATTCTAGCCTTGTTAGAAGAGGCTTTTAACTATTCAGACTCATAATATAAAATAGTGATGCTTTGTTTCACTGAAGCATTTTTTTATTGCTCATTCAGAGGCATCAAATGAAAATCAACATATTATATATTAATTTGTTACCATGAAACAACTTGTAAATTGTGTTTTATGTCTGCAGTTTTGTAAGGTAAAATATGAGATTCATTTGCAATAAAAGTGGAGAAAGATTTCTGGCTTTAGAATTCAGAGTTTAGGAAAGCTCTACTTCAGTCTATAGGCATTTCATTTGCCTGTAGAGCTTTCTGGGTCAAGATATTGCTATTTATTTCTATTAATAAATGTCTCGCTCAACAGAGAATATTTTAAAGGAAGAACAAATTCTGGTACTGGCTTTGACTATTTTAACAATTCTATAACCTAAAAGATTCTAGTTGCATAAACGTCACTTTTACTTTTTAGCACTATTGTTGCTGTTGTATTGCTTTATTTTGTATTGTTGTTGAGGTCTAATCTTTTTTAGAATTTGCATTTATTGTTTTAAATACCAATTAACAAAAAAAAAAAACAACAAAAAAAAACAAAACCAAAAAACCAACCGAGAGATGGTATTTAAAAAAAAAAAGGAAAAAAAATTAAGAAATATTCTGTCATTACTAATACATATTGGCAGTGGAAAATACCCATTTTTCAGTGAAGGTTTAGATCAGTAAGCCTGAGGAACACTGTAACCATGCAAAACACAAAGGATGCCAGTGAAAATTTAGAAAAGACTTGGGGTTTTATCCTGGAAATCAGTTGGAGACACTAGGTCAGGTGTTTGTATATAACCATGGATTCTACTACAAAGAAACACCTGTAGTCTTTGCAGTTGAAGATGACAAGTCTAAGTTAATCGATAAAGTTCAGCAATGCAGTTGCACTCCTCTATTTTATATTTCATACTGGCAGACATAAATAAAGCAAATAAATCTTCATAATACAGCTTGTCAGTAACACCTTGATAGTAAATTTTTTGTCTGTCAATGAATATGTTTGCCTCCCTGATGCATTCCTTCTGAAGAAGAAACAAGAAGGAAAAAAGTTCTGATACTTTCAAAATATTCTATTTTCATGATAAAGTAACTTGATTTTCTTCATTTGACTGTTTCAGTGGGCCCACATATCTTACAAATCTTTTTGAGAAGGAGTTTTTATACTTTAAAATGTACATTTGATTTTATGCAACATGAACTTGACTTGAAACCCAAAAGTCTTTTCGAAATGCAATTTTTAGTTCCTGGTGTTATCATAGAATCATAGAATTGCTATCTCTATAACTATAGTTATAACTCTATAGTGTTATCTATATTCACAGTATATGTATAGTATACATATATATAGTATATATATATATAGTATTATCTATATACAACATGGCAGATACACATAATGCTTAATTAATATATGCCAGAATGTCACAATTTGGCATAGTAAAGACTCAAGCCTGCTTTGCTCAGAGCTAGTACAATCAAATTGTATTCTAGTACAGTCATGACAAGTTAAAAGTAAAACAAAAAGGACATATTTTTTTCCTTAAATTGATGGCATTGTGAGGCAGGACTACTGTACTTCTAGTTATGTTAGTTATGTTCTTTGGGAAGGATCTCAGGCAGGCTTCTCTGCTGAGAGTCTCTGCTTGAGTATACTTGAATGCTACTAAGCAGGTGTTTGTACTTCAGAATACACTGCTAAACAGGCCAGACTGTCTCTTGAAATGGAAAGAAACCCATGGTCTAAGCCCAGTCATAGGCTTCCCTGCTAGCTCACAGGAGAGACAAATCAACACTTCATGAATATAGTTTCTAACATGATTTAAAGAAATTCTTGTCTTTTCCTGCATGATTATTCTTAATTTTTGTCAGCTAAGTCATTGGAAATTGACATTTCTGCTTTTTAAAGAGCTCTTTGTCTTCTACAGCCAGGATTATTTCGCTGGTTTCAGACTTCTCTTTGCATCTCCCCTGTCAGACTTCCCTATGTCTGAAACGGCTATTATATGCACATTTCAGCTATTAGGTTTATCATGACCACTCAGTGACAATGAAAGTTAAACTTGGTGAAACTTGAGTGCTTTTGAGAACTTTGCATTTTGTCTTAGATGGTTCTGATTCTGTTATCAGAAGCTTTAATCTCTCTTACTAGGTTCTTTCTGAAGTGTGAGGTGCTTTACACTTATATTCCTCATGTTCATGCTTCTAAATGCATTAGAAACTCTTCCTTTCGTCCAATGTTTTTCATTTTACCATCACATTCATAATGACTGCCAGTTAAAAACTCCAACTCACCTTAGACCACAGACAGCACTTGCTAGTTGCAGAATTAATATGTATGTTCCCGTATGGAACAGAAAATCTGGAGCATCTGCTGTGTAAGCATCATTGCCTTAATTTCTAGAATGAAGAAGGAAAAGAAAAAAGAGGCTTTACACCCTATCTACCTCAGACCAACCTGCCAACCATATCCAGGTAAGTAAGAAATACAGAAGAATTTTCATTTCTGAAAGTAGTTCTATGACAGTCTAGTGCTTAGAGGAAGAGTGGGCCCGATAGGAATATAAGTAAAGAGGCCCAGGTGGTGAAACCTTTGAAAACCTGCTGCAGGTAAAGCAAGATACTATTTCTTTGCCCACTGAAGTATCTGTTATAGTGTTCTTTTTCCTCCTTGTGAAGTGCATTCAGAATTAGGCTGATGTGAAAGGTTAGTCTGCATGAGAGTTCCAATTTGAACCAGTTTCATCTATGTTTCAGCCAATTTTGTGTCCTGAAAATATATTTTTATAACTATGGCAAATTTAAGAAAATATAAAATTTCATTCATAATTTCTGAAATTTAAATTTGCTACTTAAGCAGTAATACAAAATTTATGAGTAGAAAGTATTGCTTGAAAAGTTTCACAAATAAGTGATAATTTCAATTAATTATTCTTATTTAACAGATTTTTCTTAATAAGAACTTTATGCTCTAAATGTGGTTAAATATTCAGACATTAAAAAGTATAATAAAGCAGTTTAGATTCTAGGATGATAAGGCAATGAATGTGTATTTTAAATGATGAAACTTGTTAACTCAGAAAAAACGTTTCCTTTTCTTCTTCTTATAAAATTTCGCCAGCAGTGCTTTTATTACATAGTTTGCTATTTCTTATCATCTTTTTCCTTAAAAAAAACACATATGTATTTTTTAATTCTGATACAACTTTGAGTATTAACCTAATGAAAAGAGTAAAAACATAGAATTTATGTGACCAGATTGTGGTGAATTAAATAATCCTTTAGCTGGACAGAGGATATACAGGTGTGCTAAGACTCCTCTGAGATGTTTTATGTAAAAAAGAATTCATGTGCCAGGCTGAGGTTTCAGAAGTTTGGATGAATGTATTGCTGCTTGCAGCACCTTTTGGCACCTTCCTTTGAATGAGAAAAAACTTACACCATATGGTGGGACTACTGAAGAATACCTAAAGGAACTATCTCTACTTCTGAAATTGATTCTGATATAATTTACATCATTCATTGCCCAGTCAGGCGTAGAAAGGGGGAGAAGAAAAAGCCTGTGTAGGAGGCTTTCCCTTTCTGTCCACAAGTACATTTGCCTCCTAACTAAGATTTGAATAAAAAATGAAATGTAAATCAACATTTGATAAAGGGATGCATGGAAGGTTAATGTTTTTCCCCTGCTTTCCTTCTACCTCTTTTAACGGCTCTGTTGTCTCTGTTATTCTGCTTAACAATTTGGTGCTCTGCATTTCCTCCCTAAATAAGAAATCAGAAAATTTTAGAAACCTGTTCCTGGATTGAACTATTTCCTGCTTCATCTGTAAATTATCTCCTTACGCACATACACACACATGCTCCCTACCCCCTGCCTAAGCTTGATAATGTTATCATTAGCAGGGAAGGGAACAAGATGGGAAAAACTGAGTAATTGCCATCCTTTATTAAATTATACAGCATTAATTAGTTGACTGGGTAGCTCAGGGACTGTGTCTGCTCATATCAAAATGGTGCTTTTCAGTTCAGAGCGACGTCTGTTTCACAGCTTTAGAACAACAACAACAAAAATTAATAGTGTATGGATTATGTCACAAAAAGAGAGGTGCTGCATTCATCTATCTCCCTGTCACTTGCATGTCAGAAAGAAAGAGCAGACGTTGCTGTGCCACAATATCTGCAGGGCCACAGAGGCTGAAATAATTTTTTCAGTTTAGTTTGATAGCAAATGTAACATTTCTGATACATTTTAAGGGCAGAGGAGGTTAATTCTCCTTCTGAAGACTGGTATTTTGTGATGGTGTTGTTTCACTTTTTTGATGTTCATTTTGAGTTTATTTTGCTTGCGCTAAGAGTGAAAAAGACAGCTTCGACTGATCCTGGTATCAATTTGCAATCCATCAAAACACGCATGACTTTATTTCTGCTGGAAAGAAACAGAAGTACAGAGGTTCTTGCCCTAAGAAGCACTGAATTCTTATATACGAAAAAATGCCACCATGGGTTCCCTTTTGGTCCTGTAGTTTATAGGCCTGCATCTACAATTACAGCTTACTTGTTCAAATGTAGTGAGGGCCTGGAAGTGAATCCTTGTGCTTTGGTTTTGCAATATCAATAACTACATGCTGCAGCACTAGGCATTTGCAGCAGATGAAAATTACAGCCATTACAACATCACAAAACAGATGGATTTCTTTTCTTCTAAGATAGCAGCATGTGAAAAATGCCTGTAAGTCTCAAGGGGATTCTTAAAATCAGATTTTATTAAAATAAAAATAGAAAAGGAAAATTGAAGTACTTTCAGCTCTATTGTAATGCTTTTTCAGGTAAAAAACCAAAATCTTGTCTACTGTAACTGTACGATTTGCTGTTCACAAAAGCTATAATACATACTGTACATGCATATACTTATACCTGCATGACTATATGTATATAAATAACATAGACACGTGCATAATGTACTAATATATATGTATATTGCATAATACTGAAGTGTAAACAAGTAAGGAAGGGAGATGAGTAACAAGAAGCAGAATGTACATATTCCCCATAGTTGACAGAGCAGAATATACTGTCTTCATGTCAGCCACCAGCTCTTCCAGCAATGGCTCCTGCCATCCAGGCCCTAGAGCTGCAAATACTATCCAGGTATATAATGAACGCATATATAAGTTTTCCTTGTTTATTTTGGCTTGTCTAAAAAGACAGCTTGTGAGCATGCAGATGCCAGAAATCAGTTTCAAGACAGATCTTATAAAAAGCAGTGCAAGTGACTTTCAATTCACTTTCACGTCCGAATTTGGTTTTCTAATGTCAGCAGCAGGATGCACAGTGGATAAAATATTGAGTACAGCTTTCTGCCTAAATAGCTGGCCAGGGAAATGGCTTTAGCAATGAAGAATGTAAAACATATTTTGCTTTGCTTTGAAAAGTTTGGTCTTGTAGAGAATTTTAAATTATCCTGTAACTAAATTTCTACTTTCTATAAATTCTGAACGTGTCAGATTAAGCTGCTTTGATGCTTTTTCACCATTCTCCTTGCCCCTTCCCTGCTTCTGAAGACAAATTTTAAATAAAGAATACTGCTTGTAAGTAGGGTTTAATCCAGCTTGAGCTCATTTCTTTAATACAGTTTCTTTCACAGAACCGAAACCTCTAAAGGAAACCCCAAGCACTGTAACTTCAAGGCACACACAAGTCTTCGTTATTGTCAGAGGCCCCATTGCCCCTTGTACAACCCCTATTAAGGAACTCGAGTGCTGCCTCTGGCTCTTCCTCATACATGCTAGTCACCTTTCTGTTTAGCCAGGAATAAAAGGAGTGAGAAATATGCAGGAATTCTGTAAGTTGTTTGCATTCCCCTGAATTATTTCTTTAGCTGAAGGGGATCAAATCAATGAAATATAATGAAACCATATGCTCATTATTTCAAAATAGAGCAGCTGCTTCAGGGAGTACTAAAAAGATTTATTAATTCTACCAGCTCTGCTCATTAAATCTAAGGATCTCTATACCTGTCTTCCTCAACAAAATCGCCTTGATAGCAAAATCACCCCTGTAGAGTTCAAACTGATGCTCATCTTGGCATTCTTCTCTCTGTTCTTTCAGAGCAGAGAAGACAATATGCTGAGCTGATGCTGCTGGAGAAATAGAAAAATTCATCTATGTGGAAATTGCTATCTAGCATGGGTACAGTTTGGAAATGCTGTAAGAGGGATGTGTGTTGGCAAGGACTGATTCTGGCTGCTGCGGACCATATGTGCATTTAATTGAGTTTCCAACTTTCCAGGCAGAATGCCAAATGGACAGTCTACCCATCTGATAAGAGCAGTGGAGTTTTCCCTCTTGTTCTCTCACAGTCTCTGGTTTCATAAAGATTCTGAGAATTGAAAAATAACTGACGTTCTCCAGGGTGGATACTGGGGTGGGTAAGGCAGCAAGCAAATATATCAAAGAAGTCTAAAATATCAGATTGACTTAGCAGCTATGACTTCAATCATAATACTGAATCTTGAATAAAAAATATAAATGAACATTTGTACCACTCCAGCAGTATTATCTGAGTCACTGTCGCCTCCGTGATTTCGTCATCTAAGGAGAGGAACAGAAATGAAGCACCTACCTTGCAGATATAAAGTACAGGAGCTGGAATAGGTTCAGGGAAAGAGGATTCAGTGAGAGATTTTTCAATACCAAAGCAAGGCTGATGGCTGTGTTTGAGCAGATGCTGCCAGATCGTTTCCAAATCTTAATCTGGCCTGGGAACACCTTGCTCCAGGCGCTATTGCATATCTACACTGACAAAGAGGTCAGGAGCCACCTTAAGTGTGAGATACCTGGTTGTCTCTCTTGCTCAGTTTTTAGCTTGCTTTTTGGCTTTTTATAGGGAGGTTCCATCTTCCTCATGGGTTTGGCTCTCCTTGGGCCGTATCTGCCACAAAGTGGTGGGGGACCATGTGGTCACGATGGCCCATCAGTGTGAATTATCATTGTGGCATTCCTACTTATGGACAGTACAAGCCTGCTGAACATCATGCAAGACCTGGAGAAAACTTACTAATCACTCCGATGAAGACTGTTCAGCAGTCATCACAACTAAGAGGGGAAGATCTCCCCAAATTGATGTTTATCATCCTTTAAATGTTTTGTTATACACTTGCTTCTGACCTAGTCTTCCATGAGAGAAAATCACACAATTCTGCCTCAAATTTGATGCTGAAAGTTTTATTCTACATATACACTCTGTTTGATATAATTACTATATTATTATTTATATTTATTGTTTATTGTTTAACTGCCAGTTTAAAGAGCATTTCCAAGAGGTCCTTGGAGCAGGGTACATCAAAACCCAAGAATGCTCACATTAACTGGAAGGTGGTCACCACACAATGAATTTTCAGTGGTACATTTAATCTTCAAGGAGAGTGCTTTAATTTATTCATAATGCATAAATTTGGCTATTCAGATAACTATACAGGGACTGAATTCTGCCGAACATATCTATCTTGCTAACAGATAGCATTTCAGCCATTATTAAAATTTGCTGATGGTACTAAAAATGAAATAGTAGTAAAGGAAGCTAGATTCATCCTATAAAGTAGTCTGGAGAAACTAGAAGAAGGCAACCTATGAGCAATGACCAAAGTTTAGATTTTTCAGAACACATAGTATCTCACATCTCAGGACAGGAGGAAAATACACAACAGAGTCACAGAACCAAGGGTCAAAGATAACTACAAAGCCATACCTATCCGTTACTCTGAGTTTATTTAAATTGTGTCTCCTTGCAAGCATCTACTAATCTAGTTAGGTGCTGCAGCAGTACAAGAGAACTGTGAAGCTAGGAAAGGAAGCTGCTCCTTGACTGCTTTCATACCTTACACAGTAATACATGATTAGAAAGCATTGCAAAGCAACAGCTTGAAGCATCCTTGGTGCGTCTGTTATTCAGACTTAGTCAGTGCAATAAACACCCTTGATCCTTGCAGCTACATGTATGCTTCCAGGAGCAGAAAAAAAATCTAAAATAGATAAAAAATATTAACCCTTTTTTTGACTTTTTTTTTTTTTTTTTTTTTTTGGAGCACAAGAGAGTCATAACATAAAATCAGGAACAGAACTGTGATTGGAGCAAATATGAGTAAAGTGAACATGGGTATAAAAATGAAAATGCAGTGAACTCTGGTGGAAAAATAGTAGTGTGGGTACATCTCACTGTGCTCTTCTCATGGGGCATTTAGTGGCAGCTATATAGGGAGCACAAATGTAGTCATGCCTTCTTGCTTCTTATTTACATCCAAATAAAAGAAGTATATTCACAACAAATTCATAAATTTTTCTCAGACATCTCCACTGGGTTTGGATTCTATAGCACTGTCTAGGATTGCAGCAAAGCTCATGAACCTCTATGTAGCCATGGTCAATAGTCGTTTTCCCTAGAAGTCATGTTCAGATAGATTTCTGCTTTTAAAGAAGAAAAATGTGCCTTGTTCTCTTACAGTTTTTAAGTCAGAAATATGCTCTCTATGACATAGCCTTGCAAGAGTCTTCCGTACTAGCTAACGCAGTAACTGAGAATGAATACTCCAATAGGTAGCCAAGGAAGAGCAAAGCAAAATAAACCCAACAAACCACATTTTTACATCATCTTCAGAAAAAAAGACAACAAATTGGTCCCTTAATTATCTGGTCTGAGTCAAGTTAGCTGTTTCAGCAGAATACAGAAAAACTGTGCCCTGTACTCCAAAAAGAAGGCACACAGTTTCATGTGGCTGGGTTAATTAGAGGTTAGGCCAACACCTTAGTCTGGCATGAAGCCTCCAAGAATAGCCATTAGGAAAGAGACAGGAAAAAAGCAAATGGAGTTTAAAGGTCTTCTTTGTTATTTTGCCTGTGGGCTACATTTGGTGTAGGTATTTCCCTGAAAGCTGCGATTGATGGTAGTAGCAGCTGTCAGCCAGCAGCTATGTGTGAAGTATAAGAGGTTTGAGAATATACTAGGAAATTTCAAGCAAATCAGCTATATTTCATGTTAATTATTCAACACACTTGATATTTAAGTGATTTTTTGGTGATTATGAATGTGTATTTGAAATGCCTTCAGTGAAGGTAAACTATGCAGTATTCAGTGGAATTGAGCAAATTTTGTCCTGTTAAATTCAGAAATGTGAAGTTAATGAGACATTGCGATAAAAAATATTCTGGATTTCACTCTAGGTTAAGGAAATCATTGGCCATGCTGTCATTCCTTAGTTAACTTCAAATATACACTATGAATACTTAAACATCAAGAGTTTCCGATGAATTTATCTGATTAAGAATTTGTTATTTATCAGAAACAGTTCACCAATAGTCGGCTGTCTTTTCTCATTTGGCCTTTTTCTATATATTATCTTTCCTGTGTTTTGATGAAAAAATACAAGTTTGAAACCTTGCAAACTTTATAATTTCTAAAAATGACTCAGCCAACGAAAATATTCAAAACTAACAAGGAGGTACAGATTGCAGCTTAAAAGAATAAATCTATACTGCTAAAAATCGAATATCAAAACTTTGTGCTAAAAGTCATACACTGGCAGCTTTTAACAATCACTTTAGCTTTAGATATAAACGTTATGAAGCGCCGCTGAAACCTAAGATTACTGGGAAAGAATAGGATACAAACAAGCACAGTAAGCCTGATACTGTATTTTGTTGCAAAGAATATTGCAAGGATACCAGACAGGGACTCTTCATTAGGGCTTGTAGTGGTAAGACAAGGGGTAATGGTTTTAAACTTAAGCAGGGAAAGTTCAGGTTAGATATAAGGAAGAAGTTCTTTACTGTGAGGGTGGTGAGGCACTGGAAAAGTTTGCCCAAAGAAGTGGTGAATGCTCCATACTTGGCAGTGTCAAGGCCAGGTTGGACAGAGACTTCAGCGACATGGTCTAGGGTGAGACATCCCTGCTCACGGCAGGGGAGTTGGAACTAGATGATAATTTCCAACCCTAACTATTCTGTGATTCTATGATTGCTTCCTTTTGAAACAGTTGTGTACAATGAACTTTTATGACTGTTGAATTCTTGCCACTGACTCTGTGTTGTCTCAATCTGTTCACCTTCAAAGAACATGTAGTGAAAGCACAACAAGTAAAAGGCTGGTATAAATGAACAGAACCGTGAAGAACCCACCACAAACCCCAAAATCAAATAATAGGCCATAGTATGGAAATGTAAGGTCAGAAAGAAGAGAATGAGACCTACAAAATGAGACATACTGTCAAAATAACTGCAAATCCAAGAGTAAACATACTTGTGTAAATTTATATAATAGAAAATATTATATACAAAATATTTTCAAAAATCATCCTCTATTTTCAGGTGTATACAGGCATTAAGATCAGCATTAACAACAGCGATCAGAGATTAGTGGCTTTAGTTTTTTGTTTCCTCCTCTGTCATCCAGCTGAACACACAAAGTATCCGTACAGCAAATGGTCAAGGAGGGCAAGGAAATGACATGGGATTTTATTGAACATTTTACCTATGAAGTTTTAGGCAAATATTTCCTTCCTTTATTCACCATATCTTCCACTGAATTTATTCAAATAAGCTTTAGTAGTGAGAAATATAAACCTGGATGATAAAACAAAAAGCTATTGGTAATAACCTTCAGGATAAAAGGTGTAAATGAAGAGTGTATTTTCACCAAAACCCTTCACTATTCCTCTGTGGTTTCTCTACTGAAATGAAAATGTCAGTTTAAAAAAAATTTCAGTGTTTTCATGGACTATTCATAGCGTAGCAGCAACATTTGTTTAGGAGTCTAAATACATTTTTTAAACGCATACTTTAAATTTTGTACTAACTGTTGAAGAGCAAGTGAACATATGGTCAGGCGCTTTATGAGTGTTTAGGCTGTTAACTGCTAAAATTGCATACAGAATCAAATTTTGCCCAGATAAAATCCAACTAAACAGTTAAATGTGCAAGCAATGAGCTCTTGTAAGAGTCTTTGATAAACAACAGAATGGTAAAAGAGAAAATACGAAACAGCCTTTTAATCATGAATCATTTTTTAGAGGCAGATTATTCAGAATCTTGATGCAAGTGGAATTAAAAAAAACCAATTTACCTGCTCCACACTGTTGCAAAGAGGACAGATCCTCAGAAACTATTAGTTGTTCCACCACTACCTTATAAGCCACAGGATTATTTGGCAGTAGACTATTTTTTTCCTTTGTTCCTTGGGTATTTGAAGTGTCAGAGGAACGGGAAAAAGAAAGTAAACAAAAATGAAGTAGTGCAGCAAGACCCAAGAAGTCTGGGTACTACCACAGACTGTCTGTATGAACTTGATCAAATAATTTAAAGTTATTTCTCTGTGAAACAAAACAGTACTTTCTTACTCTACAGCCATCCTGTGAGCTAGTTTGACTATATGCTGGTGAGCATCATCATTCCGGAAGACACACATCTGGAAGCATTGCAGCGCTTTCCAAAGCAGGGGTCATGACCCCAGGGGAGGCCATGATAGACCACAAGAGAGGGCCCACTAGGGATTCTATTTTATCTGTTGTTTAAATTAATGTCATAGATTGTATAAAACAAATGTGATCCAACACACATTTATTGTACTCTTATAGAAGGGAATTATGAGGGACATGAATTCATGCTAAATTAAAAGTTGCAATAATAGACTTGCCCAATATTCTCAAGTATCATGGGATATATTTGACTTAAATTTATGCACTTATTTCATTGAATTGATAAACTTGAATGGATTCAGAAACAGTGAGTAAAGCATTGCACAAATCAAACCATTAGTCATATACATCCCTCAGGAGGATCCTTCCAGTATTTATCAATTTTGTACTGAAAGACTGAATATAAAAGAAAGAGAAATAAAACTCAAGAAAAAAACAAGTGATGCACAACACAATTTTTCACCACCCACTGACTGATGCTCAGCCAGTCCCTCAGCAGCAACCAGTCCCCCACCCCAGCCAGCTCCCTCTCGTTTGTTTTTTGAGTTCTATGTTCTATGATATGTAATATCCTTTTGTTCAGGTCAGCTGTTCTGGCTGTGTCACCTCTCTGTTTCCTGTGCTCCTCCAGCCTTCTCACTGGCAGGGCATGAGAAGCTGGAAACGTCTTGACTTATTATAAACACTACCTAGCAACAGCTAAAAACATCAGTATATTATCAATGTTATTCTCATACTAAATCCAAAACACAGCAGTCTACCAGTTACTAGGAAGAAAATTAACTCCATGGTAGCTGAAACCAGGACAACGGAGTATTGCACCAGAAAATATGCTTCTGATTTTATAAATCCAGTGTAATTTCAGACTTTCTGGTCAGCTTAGGAACATGATTTTGACAGCAGGTACAGATCATTCAGAAGCAGGGGGGAAAGAGCTTGCTCCATTTGATCTGTGTCTCTATCTGCTATGTGGAAATAAAGAGCTACACAAAACATCAGAACTATCTGCAGTTGCAAAAGTCTCCTAGAGTTGTTGAGGGAAAACAGAAGGTACAATGAAAAGCCAAAAGAACTGAAGAGGAGAGTGAAGCCGATAACAGTCCTTTTTCAGGAAGGCAGTTTTCAGCATTAATCACAATCTTGTGTTTCCTATTTATTTCCTTGTGTTGTTTCTATCATTCACCCTTAATATGCAAAATGGAAAGGAAATACAGTAAATTAAAACACGAGAATATATGCTAGGTTAATTTTCTCCAGAAAAAAAAATGGGGTTGTTTCCTAACTAAAATCACTTTGGGAACTAAACCGATGCTGGGGAGGGACTCTTCATTAGGCACTGTAGTGATAAGACAAGGGGTAATGGGTTGAAACATAAACAGGGGAACTTTAGATTGGATGTAAGGAAGAAGTTCATTACTGTAAGGGTGGTGAGGCACTGGAACAGTTTGCCCAAAGAAGTTGTGAATGCTCCATCCCTGGCGTTCAAGGCCAGGATGGACAAAACCTTGGGTGACATAGTTTAGTGTAACATGTTCCTGTCCATAGCAGGGGGGATGGAACTTGATGAACTTTAGGTCCTTTCCAACCCTAATTATTATATGATTCTATGATTCTACAACACATAATAAATAGATAAATACAGATGGAGATTAAAACTTGACTGCTCTTCTGAAATAAATTAATGGAAACAAACCACTGACTCCCGCTATCCCCTTTCCCAGGGCAAATGCTACATACATTTTATTGGGTTAACAATTAAAACTAGCTATCTTGGTCATCAAAGAAAAATTTTCACCATTAATCAGGGGAAGATAACAGGATGAGTTTAGACTAATGAAGGACATTCGATTTTAAAATACTGAAGACTGGGCTAGGAAAAGGAAAATGGGATGTTCAACCAGTGACCATGGATCTCTGTGACCTCTTTTAAGTAGCTTGAAAACCTTGATGAAGTTTTTTAATCTTTGCCTGCACAATAAATTATAAACCCTGGAATAATTTTTCCATATGTAAGGAGAATTCATCAAAGAGTTTACCCTGAATGGTAAAATTGGCTTACCTTAAAACTTCTAAAGGTCTTCTACGAACTTGTCATGGGTTTAGGCCATAAATCAGCCATGCAGTTTGTTCACTCACTTCCCCCTTTTTCTTCCCTCTGCTCCTGGAGGGATGG
>JANRGW010016247.1:16458-47428 GCA_024733675.1 Psilopsiagon aymara | reverse complement strand
TTATATTACCCCGTGATTTCAACAGCATTACTAAGAGCACCCTGCTAACATATGCCCAACACTGGATTCCCAGGATTTGGAGAATGTGCAAAAGTTCCTGATTTACATTTTACTTTCAGGAGGTCAGTCCAGCTTCATTTACATGGAGTTTATATTCTGAGTATGTCTGGTCATAATCCGTGATGGTTATTTTTTTCCCATCAGCAAGCGCAGGCTTCAAAAGAGGGAAAGGAAAAGCAATCACCCTTTCCACGAAGGATTGTCACAGTGGTGGTAGGAATGTAAATATCTTTCTTGACTTTCTGACAGCCGGGTTTTTTTTCCATCCTTCTATTTTGCTCTTTTTCTTGAACCTAACAAAACCAGTCAAAAGCAAGTAAATCACCATTAGCATATATAAATGTTAGATTAATTTGAAAGTAGTTTAATATTCTGTGACTTTGTAACAGAAATTGAGATGAGCTAGAAAATATTAATAGCTGCTGAAATATTATAAGTTATGCTGCTAATTTGATAGAACATTTACTAGCTTGTTCCAAGAAGCACTTTCCCTAAATAATTCTTGGACATTATTTGGTAAATAGAATAGTTGAAGGACCTTTTCCTCTGAACAATTAACATGCAGCCTCCCTGGTGTTAAAATTTGATCCATTTCCTTGCCTAGGCATAGAGCATTTGGTTCGTGTTGACCTTCATGTCCTAAAACATTCTCACACACTCAGTTTATTGGTATTGAACTCACTGCAAATTCCTATATTCTGTATCCTTCTTGACTTCCATTCCTCATAACAATTTGCAGAGCAAAACAAAACAACTATGTGGAAGGATTAGAGCTAAGCAGTCTTCTTTTCCTGTAGGTTTTACTTTCTGTCATTTTTAGTGTTGGCAATTAATTTCTTCATTTCTTCCATTCCAAAAATGGATGAATGAATTAAGAATTTGCTTGCATGCAGATAATGTTTTAGGACTTTTCTGTTGTCAATAAAAATGTGAAATTCACAGTGTAGCCTAACCTCAGCTGTAATACTGGCAGGTTTTCTTTTTTCTCCCTGCACACCTTTTCTGATAAACCATGTTAAAACTTCTTGTATCTAAGGTGCCCACTAGTTTGTCAAATATTGTTTAGATTTGTCAAATTAATTTATAAGCTATTAAAGTGAGTGATAAACCAACAAATGCATGTGCAGAGCTCTATCACACAAGCCTTGTTTTCCTTAGGAAATCCAACCAGTGACAACTCTTACTATTTTTGATATCTAGAGGTAGCTAGCTTATTCAGTCTTTTATTCCAAGATAATAACACTAAGGATTTCATAAAGTATTTAAAAAAAAATATCATGCTACTGGTGAATTATGAGGACTACTAGTAGTCTATGGTATATGAAGCAAAAAATAATAATTAAAAAAATCTATTAAAATACCTCACCCTCTCATATATTTTCCATTTCCATGTGTTTCCTCCAATTATTTTCCATATATTTTTCATGAAATCATATGGAAAGATTTCCATTTTCCACTGGTCCACAACTGAAGCTCATAAACATCTTTGACTTCAGGTCCTGGATACTATCAGTTACAAAGTTTAATGATGTATCGAATATAGTGTAGTGAAACAAATACTTTCATTATACTGTCATGCTATTAACATCCTCTTAAAGCTCTATATTTGTAATGCTTTGGGACTGCACTTTTAGCATGAGTAATTTCAGCTTTTTGAAATCACTTCTGTTTTTCTGGTACCCTCTTAAGTATCATAAAATCATATGAAAAGATGCCAAAATCGGATGATACACCAGTGTTTCTGTTTGAGATTAAAATTTCAGAAGTTTTCAGAGATAATACACAAACAGCAGCAGTGGTAAATTAGTAAGAGTAATCCCCATCATCACTGGGATTAATTTATATAACTCTGGAAACCCAAGGATTGCAAGGTATTTAATAAGCATTAATTAATCACATCTCACTGCATCAGCTCTGTAGAGCAAGTATGAATTATTAACCTTAGGTTTACACATGGGTGAATATGCACCGTAATTTTTCCCTCCATAACTCTACATATACTTGTCTTCTGAGTTTATTCTGAACTATCTGAAAGGCTGCAAACTATTTCATGTGTTTTGGTTTTGTTTGGTTTTTTTTTTCACAATGTAAAGCACACACCCCATCCCACCCCCTGCCTACCCGCAGCTCTTTATGAACTCTCAGAGGGAGCTTTACCCAAATCCTTCAAGGTGACTCTCAGGTATGTCCTGTCTGGGGACTGTGCATGGGGCCTCCAAATATCTCTTGATTTAAAGTGACATTTCTAATCCCAGAAAGAAATGAGTGCTGATTCATGGTGCCCACTCAGTGAGTCCAGTGGTTTGCAGCTGTGGTACACTTACTGTCTGCACCTTTTTCTTGTGCTCAGTAAACCCAACACACCATGATGCACAGATCGTTTGTTCTGCAAGTCTGACATTGCCCAGATGTGTCAGGCTAACTGTGAATGTGCAGAGCTGTTTTTCACACATGCTGTGCATATGTCACAGATTTCTGCATATCTGGCAGCCTTAGTGAATAAATTTTTCCCTCCCAGGGAAAAATCTAGCCAAATAGCAGAATATCCATTTATGTCAATTCACTATTTTCAGGCAGAGAATTAAAAATAGCCCAGGCATAAGATTGTGCTAATAATAAATTTTCATTCCTACTCCCTACCGGCTACTCTGCTTTCAGAGATCCTAAAATCTTTTGGAACCCATTGGTCAACACTGCTGTTTAGGAAAATATGGTAAAGTTCTGATTCCTCCTTGGCCTTAAATTTTGCACAGAGTGGATAAACAAATGTCTCCTTTTAAAATTTTTACTTGAACATTTTACAAAAAGGAGAGTCTTAGAAATGAGTTAACGAATGTCACTCTATCCTTTAACCCAGATGTGGATGAGGTGAGGTGTTCTGGGACTAATCATCGGTATGCCCTGGAAAAAAGCTACGTGATGCCAAACTGTGAGCAAAACCGAAGTAGACCTGCTCATACCACTCAGTAATATCAGCTGTCAGTGTGTATTAATCATTGAAATGGTCCACAAAATTCTGACCAAGGCACCTTGGGGGTACATGTGACAATATTTTTGGCTGACCTCCATCTGTTCTTTTAAACTTGAAATTTTAAAGACTTTCAGCCTTGCTTACTAGAAATTGATGTGGTTCGCGTGCAATGATGACTTTCTGCACCACTGGATCAAAAACATTCTGACTTAGCAGTATACTTGCAGCTTTCTGCTAGGTAACTTCTATCCAAAGTCCTAATGTGTCTCCACTTTGTCATTTTCTACGATGAGGTCAAATCCGAGCAATTTTCAAACCCCAATGGAATGGCCATAATGAAGAGCACTGCCTGTTTGATAATGCTTTTTTTGGCACACATGCTGTGCCAGCATTAAACAATTCTGGAAAATATGAACTATAGACTTGACAGTTATTGTATCTCAGCGTGCGGCTGTCTGTGGTTTTGATGGTTTTCAAACAATGGTATACGAGCCAGATTGCATGAATAGGCTTGTGCTTTTGAACAGCAGTTATGAGGATGTCAGATGAGAATTTTAAATGAGCTTTCCTTAGTAATTTAAAGGATTTATGGATGTATCTGGTCATTTGTCAACTTCATGTTATGTGAGAAGAACAATCCATATTTTTCTACTCATGGATATACTTGCATGTTCAAACAGTGGTGGAAGGAGAAAGTCCTGCAGAGTCTCAGCTATGCTCTCCTTAGAACTAGTGTCAGAAACAAAAATAAGAAAATAACATAGATTCACTTATGGATAAGGGAATAGCTGTAACTAAAATTACCTGCTTCCCATCTACAATTATCTAAATTTCATGTACTCTGTGCTCCACTGATGCTGCTGCAGTAACTATAAAGCAATAAAACTCCCCATGTAGCATCTAGTCATATATACCACAAGCCACACTGATGCATATTTACATGTGCAGTAAGTGCTGAGTCCAAAATGCAAGTAGCACTTTGCTTTGGAAAAGATGTTTGTTTAGAGGTTTTTATTTTTTCAGCCAAATGAGATATTGCTGAGTGCAAAATACGCTATATATTCACAAGCCAAAGGCATATTCTAGAAAGGTTGCATTCAACTCACACCTGCAGTTGACAAAACTGAGCCAGAACCCAGTGGTCAGAAAAATATAAGATTAGAAAAGGGGGAAACAGCAATGAGGAGAGGTATAGAGGAAATTAGCTTGCTGTCTTTAGCTATTTGATTCTCTGAACACATTATAGCACTAAACAGGTTTCAGTGAACCACTTTTTGGTTACCCACAGGGGAATAAAAAATATTCCAAAATGTATTATTTACTTTTTTAGTTTTTGCTTGTAAAGGTAGTTTTAAAGCAGGTAATTTGTTTGTCGTCTACACAGTTTCCATGGTAAGATACCATGTCTTCCTCTCATAGAGACTAGAAAGGATGTGAGCAGTTGGCCTGTGTTCCCCATCAGGAAAGTTTGTGAGGATACAGTTTGAGTGTTTGCATACTTGATGGAACAAGTTCTGCTCTATTAATTTAGAGTCTTTTGTATGGATGGTAACTAATCTCTGAAACTTTCATTTCATACTCTAATGCCTGTGATTTCACCATGGTCAAATAAAAGTTGTATACAGAGAGATACAGTGAAACCCTATGAGAGAAAGACAAGTAGGTGGGCACCAAAAAACACCACTGCACATAAAACCTTTGTTTTCGTTCCTCTCTTTTCAGGGTAAGAAGTAGGAAAAGGAGGTTTTATGATTAAAAAAGCTGTATTTCAAAATTTCTGCAAAGTTAATCTAGAACAGGTAATTTCTAAAAAAGCTTATTGCTTTCTTCTTGTCTAAAATATATAAATAAATTCCCATTTCCTAACTATGATATAGTTATTACCACCAACTTCTGATTCAAAACCAAAGCACAGAGATATTATATTTCTAGGCCAATGTCATGAAGAGAATTTCTTTCTTAGCAGATGCTCTCTCAGAAAAAGATTGCAAAGACCGTCACTGTGGCCATGAGAATACATCAGACAACCTTCTGATGGCTTTGTCCTTGTGTCTCTCTCTTTCTTGGTATAAAAAATGGGGTTGGCCTGGCATGCAGATCTTTAAAATACCTCCAGTATATTTCCCCACCTGCAGACATTATAAGGTCAGGGGACTGAGGTTATATTTATCACTATTTCTGGATACTGGCATTATTCACTTTAAATATTTTAGGAATGATCTCACAGGAATCTGAGTAACATGGTGAAGTGATTTTCTCTTTAAATATTAATGAAAAAGAAAGCTGAAGGAAACAATGCAGCATAAAAATCATAAGCTATGTAAAAGGGACTCCGTTAATATGCACCTGTGCTTCTGTGGCTGGTGGAGACATAATCCCGTGTTCAGAAAACATTAAAACACACCCCATAGGAGCAATCTATCCAGCAAGCAGCCTGGCTTCAAAAAGACTGATTCTGTAGCCACATCACAAACTTGGCTTTGATTGGCTTTGATCTTACTTAAAAAGGGGATTTTTTATAGCAAACATTGCTTTTATTATAGTGACTTTTTTGTTTGGTTTTCTTTTCTCCCTACACTTGGTGTAAGTTAGAGTCACCCCTGTAAGTAAAGTTTTCTGTTGTGTTCTGAGTTCAATATGTGGAAAATAATGAGTTGGATATAAATAAAGCAAGTATTAAAAATATATTTGAGAAAAAATGTGTTCGTTGACTTGAAAGGCTTTCTGCTCTGAGATAGGAAGTACAGAACACCATTTGGAAGAGTTGTGTGAAAATGCATTTCCTATCCAGTGATTTCCCACCCCCCTGATCCACTCCAGTCTGTCTCAGGACTGTTTCAAGATCTGTCAAATTTGCTATGAAAAATAACGGTGAAAGACCTGAATCTACCCCTTACAGCTAATAGCCCAACTGTCACCTGCCATGTCAGGGAACTATTTTGCATTTCTTTTCTGCCTTTTACAGATCAAAGCCTCGAACCTTCTGAAGTGCAGCATCAATTCCTGAGTATGCACTTCAAAAGAAAGAGGTTTTTGACTCTCCTATATGAAATGTTCTGTTTGTACAAATAGCTAAATACTAATTAAAGATGGAAATTAATCCCAGATCTCCATGCAAGATAAGTTTTTAAAGCAATTTCAAGGCAATCTTTGGCATATTTTAGTTCGATTCCATTCTGGACCCCAAATTTCAAACTGGAAAATATATTCCCCAAAGGTACTTGGTGTTTTACAGCCCCTAGTTTAACATTTTTATGTGCGTGTGCCTGTATGTGTATGAGTAAATGTCCCTAGAATGTGTTCTTACAAGGTAGATATGCATGCCTTGCCCATTTTGAGCCAGGTAAAATTAACCCTTGTTCTGTTTCAAATGTCCCAGGGTGAAGTACCCTCCTGGAAATTCAGCTTCAGTGATGTTCAGCTGAAGAGAGCCATCTCCCTCAATTCTGTGATGCTCAGCACAAAGTAAAAGGGATGTCAGGAGCAAATAAACTTAAAATTTTCAATGCAAAATGTTACCGAATTTTCCACCTCCAGTCTTCAGACAGTTTATTGGGTGTTTATTTGAAAAAAGGAAACTTGGTTTAGCAAAATGATATTTTTTGTTGATTTTTCCCTTGAGCCTTTTCATAGGCAGAGGTTAGAAAACATTCTGTGTACTGAGAAGTTTTCATGAGGTCACATTTCCATCTGGAGCCATAAAAAAGCTCTCTTAATCTAACACAAGGGCTACAGCACAGAACAAAGTGTGCCTTAGTGCTTTTTTATTGGGAATCAACCTGCCTCTTTTATTCTTTTTTTTTGTTTGTTTGTTTTCCTAGGCCTAAAAGCACCAGTAGTGGAAAAAGCAGCATTTCCCAGCACACGGGGTCTGCAAATCTTAACCTCCTTCTGTGCAAAAAACGACTTAAATTGACTTAATTATTTAACATCCCTTTGCTGACATGGGCTAGTAAAAAGATCAGCATGCTTATGTTCCTTCCTAGCACTTTCTTTCCCAAAGCCTTTATGAAACTCATGAATACTTATTGCCCCTCAGTCAGTGCCAAGGAGATGGTACCATTAAGGGTGAAACCAAAAGCCAGTAGCTGTGTGTGCATTCCAGAGCTGCCTAGAACCTTCCAGTGAAATCTACTCAAATGGCTCTGCCCTTGCAGCCCAGCCTTTACAACCAAGCACAAATGGGTTTTCCTTGCCTTCTCTTTTCTTCTTTTTCCCCCTTGATTTTTCCCTGCTGAAGAAGGAAATGGATCACTTGATGGAAGAATCAACCTGTGGCCTTGTGTATTTATTTTTTTTGTTCAAAACTGTGTAAATGGGCCCATGTTAATGCATAAGTACAAAAAGTACTCAGACTTAAACACAGGGAAATTATGTTCACTCACCAGGGAACAGCAAATCTAGTTTGTTTTATTTGCACTTATGTACATTAGAAAAAAACCTCCACCATCTTTTTGCTTGGCACTCTGCATGAATTTGCAGGAGTGTCTGATTTTTGATATGTCTGTGGCTAATGCACACTGTAATGTATGTGTTTTAGATTTTGCTTTTCTCATCTGTCACTTAAAATGAAATAAACAGAATAATCCACCATATCCATATGCTTAAGAGGATCAATGTTTGCTGTAAAGTAGTAAGTGTTCACATTCGGCTCTGTAACAAAATGCATTATCATTATGTTTTTTTTATGGAAAATTAGTTTTTTCATGAAGCTGGTTTTTCTGTTGAAAATATTCATGATGAAAAAAATATAATTTTACCAACCCAACTTGTCTCATTTAAAATAAACATCCAATGATCTGTCTGAAGGCTGGAGGTGTCAAATTTAATCAGATTTTGCACTGCATTCTGAAAATGATGGTTTTGTTGTTCCCTGTCCTCCCACATCACCTTGAGTGTTCAGTCTGTACTGTGCTCAAGGAAACACAATGCCTAAGCCGCTGTTGCTTTCCTCACTTTCTAAAAGTGTAAAACAATAAAAATCATTATTTGTTAAGACAGCCTGGTGCATAAATGTGATACAAGCTTAAAAAAATCCAAACTACATTAGGTCGTACAGAACACTTAACAAAATTAAGATAAGAGCATTTTTAAATACTGACAAAACCTATTTCTTTTTTAAAGTTAATCCAAAACCTATTTGAAGATGAATCAACATTATTGCACATTTCCTCATTTTTCATTAAAATAAATCCAGATGTTAATTAAAAAATGTTGTCAAAAAGATGATTGATGATTGATAGATTGTCTTTCTAATCTTTCAATTCTAAATAATTCTTACAGATGGTAGAACCAAGGTGAGTTATTTTTTTTCAAGAAAATGGGAAAGACTGAAGTTTGCAAAAGAGGCTGCTGTAAGAATACAAAAAGACAAGCTGCCTTCTAGTGAGAAGGCATGAAAACACTTCTGGCTCTGCTTTTGAATTTATCAGACAAATAATATCTTGGCAGACAACTAATATTATAAATAATAATCTCCAAAGTTCAATACTTGTGAAAGACAGGACGGCAGCAAAGTCAGCTCCCCAAGCCACAGTGCTGGAAAGTGGACACTGCTGAAATTTAGGAAACAACACTGAAGTTACTTGATGTATTGCATGACAGTTTTCTGCCTGAAATATTCACAGTACCATCAAGTTTTATGGTAAAGTTAAAAAAATTGAAGGCTGTCTGAAGTTTAGATACAGCAAAGTAGGTGAAGTGTCTACTTTCCCCTTTCCAACAAAAGTAAAATGCAATAAAATAGACGTGCAACAAATAAAAGCAGGATGCAATTCAAGAATGTCTGTTGTGGAAAGAATGCCAGCTACAAAAGAACAGGATCATGGGATCATAGAATTATAGATCCTAGAATGGTTTGGGTTGGAAGGGACCTGAAGCTTATCCAGTCCCATCCCTCCTAGAAGAATATTCTGTATTTCCAACAGCCTACTGCATCTTCTGACAGCACTTTTGTAATCCATGCGAACAGGACCACAGGCCGTGCCTCCTGGATCCTGGGGGATGTCTTTGATCTAACAAGGATTCCTATTATTAGGAAGGCTGTGGTTTAACTACATCATTGCATTCTGTCAATTTAGTTTTGCATGAACCACTTGCCTAGTGACGCTCTAAATTTGATACTGTGCTACAGATAAACTAGAAACAGAATAAATACTGTGAGAACAAAGCTGTCACAGAAACACACTCTGAGTGTTTCAACCCTATTCAAAGGCCCTTCACTGGAATTGTCTCTGACAGAAGGCTCCAGTACAGTCAGCACTTTAGTTGCCAATGACCTTAAACATGATTGTCATTAGCTGCCTTGTAATACTGCTTCTCCCTTGAACTCAAATTACTGTGCTTCTTAGATGGTTTTGTAAGGAGATTAGAGTGTTATAGTTAGCGTAATTCAAGCTGCTTTAATCAATGCTGTGTCCTTTGTAAATAAAGCTGAGTTCTGAAATGCATGCTGTAATAATTACATCCATAATCTGTAATATTTATTGAGATAATTTTGACTATAATAATTTGAATTGCTCTCACAAAAAAAGCAATAAGGAAATATCCAGGTAATAATTAATGTTTGTACATTTATTAGTTCCAAGGCTAAAGTTGGGTTTTAAGCCAAACATCTGAATACTTAAACCATGTTTCAGAGGCAGTAGTTGCTTTGACTTAGAGGAAAACTCACCCACAACCACTAAACCCTTCTAACATGAGTCTTTTTCTTGCTTTCACTGAAAGTACCCAAAGCTGATGGCTTGTGCTGACCAGCACACAGCGAAAGAGTATAGAGCCCATCAGGCATAGGACGGCTTCATGGACATTCATTTCCAGCAGTGGCTGAGGTAGGTTAATTATTATGGGGAACCTCTTGTGGTATAAATCAGTGAGTAAAAGTCTTCTAGAAACAGGCCTCTTTAGACACATTTTAGAATTCAGTAACTGCAAGACACAGAGGCACTAAGAATAATAAGAAAGTAGAAAGGATTTTTATAAATCAGTTTTTCAACAGCCATCTCCTTTTCATAATCCAGCCCCCTCTTAAATGGGATTATTTTTTGTTCTTTGATCTAAAATGACCAACCGTGTCCTGAATCTCACTGGTTTTATTGCTAGAAACATTTTCTTTTCAGCCTAAATGTGTTAGTTTATTATTATTTATTTTCAGCTTATCATTGTCCTTTTGCATGACCCTTTCTCCTGACATATTGTAAAGTACAGTTTTCATGACCCAGATCCAGAGATGATAAAGGCTAAATATAAGATCAGCAGGAACTTCATTAAACAATTTCCTTAGAGAAAGAGTTCTTATTAACACATTCATTAGTGTTTATTTTAAAAGTAATTTTACTCTTAAAAAAGACACAACATCCATAGGTTACACTTCTGTATTACTAAAAAATAATTGCACGATGTGTTTAATTCTATTTAACTAAACTTAGTCATATATTGTTAATTTAACTTATTTTATATTAAAGTCCATTATATCGTTTATAAAAATAAAAATCTGCAGCAATCCCAGCTGTGACTAATCTTGGAGAAACACCATTAATATGTCTTCTCCAGCAATATAATTCAGTTTGCAAAAAAGCTAACGGGTGCCTTGGAAGCCACCTCCTTATTCATCACGCAATTATAATATTCATCCTTTCTTCTCAAATATCACTGGCATTTCCTATGTGCACCATAACAAATGTTTTATTGAAGCCCAAACAAATTATATCTAACATAATCCCCATAGGAAATCAATTATCTTCTCAGTGAAGTATACCCAGATACTACAACTTCGTTCAAATCTGATGTTAAATACAATAAAAATGTTTCCTTCTATGGCTCTATCAGTAAAATCTCTGAGGGTGAATTACCAACCATATGGCCTGTTGTAAGAAATTAAAGTCTTTCCTTTTTCTTAGATATGGTACTGTGTATCCTGTGCAAGGAATGTAGCATCTTCGTATTAGTAAGGCATTTTATTTCTCTTTTGTATTTACACAGAGAAGTATTACAGAGAAATATATGCAAAAGATTGATCTTTGCTACTGCTAGCTGCACTTTTATGGTGATTAAGTTCCTCAGATCCTATCAGCAACAGTTTCAGTGGAGACTAAAAGTGGTTTTGTTTTGTGTTAACAGGCTAGTCATGGATTTGATAAGTGGACCACCAGGAGGATAAAGAATAGGCTGGATGGTCACACTCAGAGAGTTGTGGTTAATGGCTCGATGTCCAAGTAGGGGTCACAGATGAGTGGTGTTCCTCAGGGGCTGGTATGGGGACCAATCCTGTTCAACATCTTTGCCAGCGACATGGGCAGTTGGATTGAGTGTGCCTTCAGCAAGTTTTCTGGCAACACAAAGCTGTGTGGGGTGGTTGACACCCTGGAGGGAAAGGATGGGATCCAGAGAGACCTTGTCATGCTTAATAGGAGTGTCCTGTGTGAACTTCACAAAGTTCAATCAGGCCAAGTGCAAGATGCTGCTCCTGGGTCAGGGCAATTCCAAGCATAAACACAGGCTGGACAGAGAATGGATGGAGAGCAGCCCTGAGGAGAAGGACTTGGGACTGTTGGGTGAGAAGCTCCTCATGACTCAGCTTGTGCGCTTGAGCACAGAACCCCTCCTTGTGCTGGGCTGCAATCGCAGAGCACGACCAGCAGTTGAAGGAGGGGATTCTCTCCTTCTACAGTGCTCTGGGGAGACACCCCTGCAGTCCTGGTCCAGCTCTGTGGTGACAACACAAGAGGAAAGTGAAGCTGCTGGAGACAGTCCAGAGGAGGCCACAGAGATGCTGTGAGTGCTGGAGCAGCTCTGCTCTGGAGCCGGGCTGAGAGATCTGGACTGGGTCGGCATGGAGAAGAGAAGGATCCTTAAGGGGAGACCTTACAGCAGCTCCAGTGCCTAAAGGGGCTACAGTAAATCTGCAGAGGGGCTTTGGGCAAGGGATGTAGGGACAGGACAAGGGGAATGGCTTTAACCTGCCAGAAGGGAGACTGAGATGAGCTCTTAGGAAGAAATTCTTCCCTGTGAATGTGCTGAGGTACTGACATGGGGTGCCCAGGAAAGCTGTGGCTGCCTCACCTCTGGCAGTGTTCAGGCCAGGTTGGATGGGGCTTGGAGCAAGCTGCTGTAGGGGAAGGTGCCCCTGCCAGTGGCAAGGGGTTGGAAATACATGATCTTTAAAGGTAACTTTCAGATCTAACCATTCTGTGATTCTATGATTATTCTCACTAAAAATTAAAATCTTATTTACACGGGAGTTAATTCACGGAATGTCTATAGTCCTTGCTAGTGCAAAGGGGTTAAACCAGATTATGATAATTTTCTAGATCTATAACTTGTTAATCTGGCTTTTTAGTTTGTCTTGTAAATATTAAGGTTTTGACTGTATCAGAATGAAGGCAGAGACTTCCAATGTTAAAAAATGATACCTGATAATGTCTCAAGTAAGACATCGAAAACCTGCAGTTTCCTTTATTGAGTTTTTGGTTTTGTTTCTGGTTTTAAGAACTTCCTGATTACCTACCTTCATGGTGTTTAGATTTAAAATATTGTGGAAACACAATTTCCATATGTTATTCTCCGTGCTACAAAATCACAAAGGCCAAAATCCATCAGTGAGACCTACATTCTCTAAGGAGAAGGCTCACCAAACTTATGAATGGAGAGCAGTGCAACATTGCTTACTGTCTTTTTTTTTAATTTATCTCCTTTTCCAACACTTACTAAATTTAGAAGCTGACTTGATTGAAGCATTTCCAGGCAAAAGATATCCAAATGTCACTTGTGGAGGGGAAACTTCAGATCTCAGACATTTACCATCTAAACATGCACATGAGGCAATTGAATGATAAAAGTCCCCTTCTATCATTCAGCTACATGGGTAATGCCATGTAGCCTCCTGAAGCATTCAGTTTGCATCAAGGCAGCCAAAAGCCAGAGAATTGAAATGGTTGAGCAGTAACTTTGTTTTATTAGCCAGCTGCATTCTCTTCCCAGGTCTTACTGGTATGACTCAATGTCTTCTCACCATGAAGCCCATAGGTGGTACTTATCTCTTAAAGGGAGCAGAAAGGAGAATTTTCTTATAATGAGGCTTGTGATGGGTACAACAACAAAATAAAACCACCAATAGCTGTAAAACAGCAGGCACTAAACCTTAGAATGTCTGGACGGTAATTTCACTCACTTCCCTTCAAGGAAAGTTCCTGCTTTCCTACCACTTTCTCAGAGGTTCAGTGTCCTGGGTTTGCTCCCTGGAATAACAGAGAGGCCACAACTTTTCTTAGCAATGCATGAAACTATATCAAAGCTCTTTCTTTATGGAAGAAAACAGCCCCAAACAACCCAAAACCAATAAAAAACAAATGGAAAGCTTATCAGAACAGGGGATGCTGCAATCTTTCATTGAATCTTCCTCAAACTTAAGAATACCACAGAGAAGCAGAGAAAGTCTAAAGTGTGGTCATTGCATGTGATCCTCCTACAGTAGTTCTGTGCCTTTCCAGCACTGATTTAAGACCACACTGCCTGACAAAAAACAAGAAGAGAAAATATTTATTTTTTTTAAAAGGATGACATACATATCCTTTCTATTGTAAGGAGGGATAAAAACTCTTCTGCCTACAGATAGTGTGGAAATTCCTTGCATGGAAACAGCAGACTCTTCTGCTGTCCTAGGTTTGGAGTCATGGGGACTTTAGGACCTATTACAAGACTTCCATATTTCCCTATTCCACCATTAGGTCATGCTGCTAGTTACAGCCTCAGGTGGCCTCACTTGTACACACTAAAATGTAAATGCTAGGGTTTTCGTGCTTTCAGATTTTAACCATCCAACTTACTGTCCCATGGAGCAGCCAGTGATCACTAGCAACGATTCCCCTGGTGTATTCCATATGGACACCAAGAGTCCGTGTCTTTTTGTAAGATTAAGGCACCCTTTCCTTTCTACCCTTTAAATGTAGAGCGATACATGGGCACATCTCCTAAGAATCCTTAATTAAACGGAACAGATCTGGTGAAACAAGCAGGTTTACCTCTCAGGCTACAGCTCCAAACTACTTCTAACCCTGAAGACACTGCTCTAACCTGACATCAGAAAACCTGCACAAATTGTGTCTCTGATGATTATCCGGAAGCCCCAGGAGCTAACTAAGGAGAAAAGAGTGCCAGCAAGAAACTGTGTTGCAAATATTCCTCTGCCCAGCACAGAAAGTAGATGAAAGAGCCTGGTAACTAATGTGAAAAGTATGTCTGGGGAAGCATAGTGGAGCACAGAGAGCAATTAGAAGGGCTGATTTGCAATGACCCAATATTTGCATTTTTTCCTTGTCTAACCTTCTAGGAAGTTAATGGGAGTGCCTTCAAATAGTATATTTAAAATGGTAGAATGCAGAATTGCAGAAAATGCATTACACTTTTTATGATGATCATCATCATAATTACTGTTGCTTAAAGTGTGGAAAAAGAGAGAAGAATCTGTTCCAAAAGCTTAAATGTCATCCATTGAGCAAAAGGACACTAGTGGTTAGCTTCACTCAAGACTATTCAAGAGTTATAGCAGATGGCTCAGTGTGCAGGTGTTGAAACCCTCTCAGATTTCTACAACAAGGTGAGTATAAAGATGGTTTCAAGAAGGTTAATGAAGTGTCTCAGCAAATATTCATTATGTTGAGCTTTTCCTTTGCATGCAAGGCAGCATCAGAAAAAAACCAAAATTGCTTATTGAAAACATTAGAAAGTACAAATGTACCATGGAAGGGAAAATTTTGTTAAAAGCTGAAATTGTTTCCTTATTATTTTTACTCTAGGAGCAGATTTCTTCAAAGATTCACCAGATGTATCAAAAAAACTGTGATCACAGAGTATGTATTCTAGCACTCTTCAACTATTCTTCTCACTTGGAAGGATCCTTATGCCCGAAGTTGCTTTTGATATTTGGAGATCTTAGGTATGAAAGTCAATAGAATCATATAATCATAGAAAGATTTGGATAGGAAGGGGCTTTAAACGTCACCTAGTTCCAAGACCCTTTCATGTGCAGGGACAGCTTCCACTAGATCAGGATGCTCCAAGCTCCATCCAACCTGGCCTTGAACATTCGCAGGGATGGGGCAGCCACAGCTTCTCTGGGCAGCCTCTGCCAGGGCCTCACCACCCTCACAGGGAAGAACTTCTTCCTAAGATCCACCTAAATCTAACATTGAATACCTTGGCCTTCTCCATGTCCCACATAACCAGGTCTCCCACTTCATTCCAGAAGGATCCCAAATTTTCCCTTTTCTACCTTTTATCCCTGATGTTCCTATAGAGGCTTTTCTTTTTGCCCTTAGTGTCCTTGCTCAGATTTCATCCCGTCAGAGCATTAGCTTTCCTAACTTGATCTCTGGCTGCACTATCTTGTTATTCTTCCCAGGTTTCCTGTCTTTGCCTCCAACCTCTTTAGGCCTCTTTTTTATGCTGGAGTTTATCCAGGAGCTCTTTATTTATCCACACATGCCTTCTTGCATTCCTGCCCTACTTTGTAAGGATGTGTCACTCCTGAGCTTGGAAGAGGTGATCCTTGAATATTAACCATCTTTCTTGGGCCTGTCTATGCTATGTACTTCCCCCTATGCTTTCTTGTTTTCTTGGCAGCTCCATAGAGTCTACAGCGAATTGTGTTTTCTCATGGTCCTGACATGGCCTAAAAGTTATTCGACATTTTTTGCTATAAAGGCACATTGATGACTCCGGTTCAACTTGCTGCCCATGAGGACTCTCAAGCCCTATTCTGCAGAATATTTGGCAATTCCCTTTGTTGAACTTCACAAGATTCCACTGGGTTCATTTCTCCAGCCTACTGAGGTGTCTCTGAAATAAGATGCAAATACATGGTGTATCAGCCACTCTTCCCAGTGTTGCATCAGCACTGCACCATTGTGATAATGATGTGCTTTATTCTCTGGAAGAATCCCTCAGCTACACAGAAGAGTCAGCCTTTTTTTTTTTCTGAGGTGAGAAGTTTTTAACTTGGTTTCCTAAAGGAAAAATGTTCCTCCAGTCATGGTCTTATTCTGCCTTTCCAGCTGTCAGTAAATTTAACTTTCTCTAATAACCTTTAATCTACTTGTCAGATGCAATGGAATTTGAAAAAGGTTGAACTTCGAAAGCTATAGAGTTCCTATATAGCTGAGTGAAGGAAAGAAAATATTGACTGCTACTACTGAAGAAAAAGTAAAAAAAACCCTCAGCTCTCATCCATTTAATTTGAATTTTAATAGCAGATAACAGATCAACAGATGCATATTTGCAGGTTTCCTGCAGTATATTCTGCTCTTTCCCAAGGGTAAGCCAAAAAATATACAGACAAAAGAGAGGGGGAGATTTTAGGCATTTTGTGAAAAGAAATTAATCAGCATTATGTACAAAGATTGTACACGTGGTGAAAGTCGTTACACAGAGTCAAGGAGGAGGCTGGGGAATAGATGTGCATAATAGCCTAGAAGACTTTGAGGACATGAGAGAAACCTTTTAGTACTCACTTAAGAAGTTTAGGAGTGCTGAGAGAAATGGGAAAGAGAATTGTTGGAAAAGTGGAAGGCTTCGGAGTTCTTGTCAGAAAAGTGGCAAAGGAGACAAAGGTTAACTTCAAACCCATTAGCTTCATTAGGCCCATTACTCTCAGATCAGCTTCTACCAACTATGAAACTTGTTTGATAATAAACATTTCTGTCTCTTCTTTACTGCAAATCAGGACAAATTATGGCATAAGTATGTGATTTAATTTGATGGCAGCAGGAGTGAAGGTAAACAGCAGAGATATTAAAAAAAAAGAGAACAATTAACAAGTTGAAAATATGTTAGGAATTGTTACTATTTTTTGTAGATGTAAGCAATCGGTATAAATGGGAATATGATAATTATTTTAGTGGGATAAGGCCACTGAACCAAAGAGTTTGCCACTGTACCTTTGCTTTCAATCCATCTACATTATTTCACAAGTCAAGAATCTGTCCTTATACTAAATATAATTATTGAGCTAAAGCATTTTGTTTACAAATACATATTTTGTATCATATTTTTAATGTTATAATTACAAATAAGACAATAAACATGATGACCTGTTCGTAGAGAGATTGTGCTAGTGCAATATTGAATGCAGGAGATGGAGATCATGCTGGCCATGAAACTGTATGTAATAGATGGGGAAAAATTCAACCACTAACTACCTGGATGATTTGTTTGCTTCCATGCTTACAGGGAGAAGCTATCAGAAGTACATTTATGCTGAAGGGTCCTCTGATAGACTCCAGATCAAAATGCTACATGTCAGCTAGAGAAAGCTGAGGAACATTTGGCTATGGCAACTTCTCAGGTTTAACTTTGTATTCTCAGAGTACTTTTTGCACTTGTTGGGAGGTAGTTCTGAAACCAGTCAGACCAATTTTTTCTCTTGCTAGCTTCCCCTCTGCAAGAGATAGTGAGAGATAGTGACCATCACAAAAATAAACATTTTTCTCTCCCTTCTGTGCCGTCTCTGTATTATTATGGAGGAACAGTACTATACGGACATGGGTTTTTTTGCAAGGATGTGCTCAACATCGTTGTCATGTTCTGGTATCCTGTACTAAGTTGTTCCTGCTATTTATTCTGTTACATCCCTCGCAGACACTCTACAGAGTGCATCACTCACCTTTTCTACTATTCAGTATTTTTCTCTTGCTAGGAAATGAGATAATTTCTATCAGTGTCCAGTCTGAAATGTCTCCCTTGGGCCATGAACCAGTCTTTGTTGACTAGCAAAATACAGCTGCTGATCCTATCTGTAAACATCCTCCTTTTTACAGCTCAGACACCTTCTTTCTCCATTTACCATTACCTCAAATGCAGTACCCTTTATATAGCTCTTTCTGATTGAACATCTATAATTTTTTTCCTTACTTTTTTTTACCCATTATACAAGTAGTGATGTGGGCTGCATCAAAGTGGACTCATTTTCTGAGAGCTGATCAAACTCCTAATGGCACACAGAACACAATACTTCCCTAATGTTTGTTTCCTCTACACCTACATTTTTTATCCAATTCTCTGATGCCCTTCTCTTGTCTTTTTCTACCTAGTTCACTGTTTACAAGATCTGCAGCATCTTTTATCTCTTTGCCACCTCTTTTTCAGCTTCTCTCTTCTTGTAGAAATCTCACTGCCATGATTTCTTTGTCTTTTTACGGCATTGATATGATTTCTTTTTTTATATACACATATCAGCTGCATATCCATTTTTAACATATTTTTCTTGTCAATTTACAACATCTTTTCCTCTGGCTGTGTGCGGTGCCAGTACAACTGAACTGCCTTCTCTGATATGTTCCTTTTAAAAATATTTCTATAAATTTGATTTTCATATCACCATTTCTCACTTGTCTTTATTCCATTAGGAATTTTACTTAATAAATCAAAAAAAGTGTGGACAAATGAGCCATCTATTTCACTCAGACATGAGTCTGGATTGCCAACCATCTGGCTCAGGTTATAGAGAAGGAATTTTTCTTCTTCTCTCTTTTAATTCAGCTTGTATGCTTGACAGGGCCAACTGCTGGTCCAATCCAATTTCATCTCTATCACAAAACCTTGTTTTGCAAAAGATGAAAAACATATCTTGTAAATCTTCAGTAACTGCATAGACGTCTGAAGGATTTGAAGGATCTTTCTTATCTCTGGGAAGTGTTCCTCAGCCAGCAGTTCTTGCAGGCCCCTCTATTACAACAAATGCTCTTCTGTGCTTAGTATTATCCATGAAATTTCTTGCAGGTGAGCTAAATAGCAAGCCATTGACTTTAATGTGCCAAAAGTTTTTCCAAAGATACATCTTCAGAATTCATCTTTGTCTGAGTAGCTTACATACATAATTACTAGACACAGTTTCAATCAATAATCACCCAGTGGAAAATCAAGCTCATTAATCATGTCATGAAATCACCGACAATCACCACTTACTAATTAGTGCTGCTCTGTATTGGTTGGTCACTGCATTCAGTAACGAGTTCCTGGCTCAAACTGTGTTTTGAGTGAGTAAATTGTGCATATTTATTTATAAAACATATACCTACATATGCTAATATTCAGCTTCGTGTTAGATCTCTCTCTGTGGCTAGGTTTATTTGTAGCAAATTAGTTTTATTTGTAGCAAATAAGCCTCCAACAATCAGGCTGCTCTTAAGTTTGGATCTTAGAATCTTTTACTCTTTTTCAGTGCTAAGGGTATTTGCTGTGGGCTCTACTCTGTTAATCAAGATGACTCTACCAGTCTCCTCTTCCTGCAAGGCCAGAGAGGATCTCTGTCTCCTGCTGACTTAAGTACAATATGGAAGTTTTTATACAATTTTATATAGTCTCCTCAGCAATCACATAGTTACTGTACTGCCTTCCACTACACAGGAATACGTTATTTTTGATAAGCTCTTGGTACCTGCTGCCAAACTAAGTGCAGCGTGCTTCATTATCAATTCCAGCCAAGTATACATTTCATCTTTCCAGTTCACTCACCAGCACCTTTTCCTTCAGTTTTGATTCAGCAGCACTGCAGTTCCCCATTCTGCTTTGCCACTTCACATTCAGCTGTGTTTCCTGGCTAATAATTGTCAAACCACATTCCAGAGCCTATCTTGAAAAATCAGTCTCCTCCTTCTCTCATCTTCACATCCCAGCCCACCATTGCTGGGTCACTGATTACTCATCTGAAAGGAAACCTCAATGCAAAGGCTCTGCATTTGGTCTGTTGTCTCTTTGAATGTTATTTTCATTCACTTGCTCTGTTTAATTAGGAATGATGAATGATTACTACTTTCCCTACCCTAATATGACCCATCTGAGGAATGAAAACAAACAAACAGGAGCAGTAATAAATACAGCAGAGTAGTTGAGTCTATATTCGAATGTAGGCTTGGATTTCCTAGAAGGTATTTACTAGCACAATAAAAGGTCAGGCTCTGTTTCTTACAATTTGCCTTCTAAATCTAATATAGGAGACAAAGGGGAGGGGAGAGAAAAAAAAAAAGAGACAGGGTAGAGCATGAGAAAACAACAAGTAAAAATATCTGCATTGGCACCCCTACATCACCAGAGCTATAGTCCCATTGGTAGGTTATTTCATGGTCAGCTGCATAAGCATAGGCTTCAAGGCAGGGAAGGGAGAACACAGAGTTACTTGCCAGAAAGGTAAGAAGACCTTGTAACTCTCTTTGGCTGAAGTTCAGCACTGCTAAACATGAATATTTTAAACTGATCTAAGTTTTTTTACTGTGAGGGTGGTGAGGCACTGGAATTGGCTGCCAAGGAATGCTCCATCCCTGGCAGTGTTCAAGGCCAGGTTGGACGGGGCTTGGAGCAACCTGCTGTAGTGGAAGATGTCCCTGCCCGTGGCAGGGGGTTGGAACTGGATGAGCTTTAATGTCACTTCCAGCTGAAACCATTCTGTGATTCTCTATGATTCTTTAGGTGAGCTTCTCTTTGCAGCTAAAATATTCAGTAGGTGCAGCTGCCTAGCAATTAAGATTTTAGCTTGAAACAGGTGCTTTGATTCTGTTTGTAATCATCCACACTGACAGTTTTCTTAATTTTTAGAGAATTGAACTTACTTGAGCAAACATAAGCTGTTTCACACACAGCCTGGTGAATTCTTCGGGAGTCCTGAGTAAAAGAGCTGGAGTATTGCTTTCTAAATAGTAGAATATAGTGGCATTAGTTTTGATAATTTTTTAAACCTTTTGCCTATTTTTGAAAGGCCTTAGGGAACTGATACGTGATTAGAACTAAGATTAAAAGTTTGTCCCTGACTCCTGAAATATTACTAAGTACATCTGGCCCTGTCTGTTTCTGCAAGTAGCACAGGAGCACTGTCTAGAGTTTTCACAATCTAAACTGAAACCTACAGAAACCAGCTTGTCACCGCTGAAGCTAATGGAAATACTGCTTTGCAGCTATATATAAAGATCTGGGCCTCCAGTTATGAGCATTTGTAGTAGGTTTATTAGCGGGTAAAGGGAGCCTGAGGAATTCATTCCTCTCCACATCCATGGACCTTTTGCATTTTTTCAAAGTTATTGGGGCATTAGGTTTAATTGAATGTACAACTTAATTACTGGGAGCCTCTCAGCCCAGAATACGTGCTGTGTGCTCGCAGTTTGATGCACCTGCAACTGCACGTCTTTGCAGGGATGCTACTTATCAGGGATGAGTGCTCCTTGCTGCTGAGAGAGGCAATTCTTGCACCTCCTTCCATTATTATCCCAGTAAATCTGCTCTTAGGACCTCTGAGTGACAACTCTCTGGGTAGGACGTTCTTATATTTCCTACTAATATTCACAGTTCTCATGCAGAACATATGTCCAATGTACACCAGGTCACCTTAGGCAAGATATTTACCAAGTGGGGTATAACAGTAGTTGCAGCTGAGCTTAGTTTTGGCACAAAGTGTCTTTAAAAAATCTTTTGCTGTATCATGTGGATATCTGCCTCTGGAAGAGGAAGGTGCTATTGCACCTACAGACCTTCCTGTATTTCCTGAATTGGAGCTGAGCAGGGATAATTCTTCACACCAAAAATATCATGAGAAAGGTATCCATGTTTTTCTTTCTTCAAGAACAGAGGAAGAATGTGGCAAACCAAAGAGATAGAAAATTTGACACACATAAAATACGCTTGTAGCTTGTGTAGTTGCACAGACATTCATAAAGTCACATGATAATATGATACAATGGCAAAGGCATTTATTAACATGTTTCCTACTGCATCTTCAAAGCATATTCAGTTCCTTCACTAGCATGACAGACGTCAGTGTATCAGTGAAGGCTCAGCGTTAATGCAGGGAAACATAACTCTTTTATATATTCAGGAGACATTTAGCAGATACTGCTGCAGCTGAGTTTAACATTATCAAATGTATTTTTCCTTTTGCATTTTCTGCTTCCCCCTCTCTTTTCCATGCTTCCTGAGCTGCCACTGATCTTTCCAATCATGAGAAAATATGACATCCAAGCCAGAAAAACACAGCGTCTGCATTAATTTATTCTCCTCTCTGCATGGGAATTAAGCCAAGCTGAAGGGTTTCCAAAAGCTTCTCTCCCTCCCTTTCTTGGTTGTTTTTTTTTTTTTTCCCTTGTTTTTTCCAGACAGTGAATTTAGAAAAACAGCTCAAAAAGCGATGTAATAGGTTCAGAGCTGAACCTATTACTGCCAAATAGTTGTATTCACCTGAAGAGAAACTATAATGCTGATATATGGTCTCAGCAATAAATATGTTAAGAACAAAAAAGTGTTGAAGATAAAGGTTTAACACGGCTTGAAATTTTTTTACCATCTGCCCACTGTGATAAGGTCACGTCCCCTAGAGCCAGTTGGCTCCAAGTTACAATGGCTGTGATTAACATTAAATGAACAATTTGAGGCTGTAGTTGCTGCATGATTGTGATTGTGGGGATTAAAAATTGTTCAAGCAAATCCTATGTTCAAGCAAAACATATTTATGTCGTGGGTCAGTCAAGTTAAAAATATGCCTGAACTTCATCCTAATTAGACAATTAATTTTCAAGTCTTAACTATTACAACAGACATGCAATTGAAAATATATTCTCCCCAGAATTGCTGGGTTTATTTTTGAATTCCATCATTGCTGAAAGCATTCCTGCCATGGTGGATGTTTTACTAAGCTTTTGCTTACTACAAGGATCAAGAAATATTTAAATATAATTATTTGCAATTAATATGATGAAAACAGTTTTTAACCTTCAAGAAGTCCTGACTTGAATTTGGAGAAAATGAAATAAACAATTCTATGGCTATTTCAGTGCAACTGCCTATTCAAATTAAAAAAAAAAAAAAAAAAAAAAAGGAAATTGGAAATTTATAATCTCCTTGGCAGGGCTTAAATTTTTATTTATTAGAAAAGTTTAAGCTGAAATCTCTACATCAACAGAAGAATACCAGATGAATGAATCTATCTTTTCAAGAAGGTAATATTCAGGAACACTAAGCATCTGGCCTTTATTTTCCAACTTGTAGGATATGTATATGAACTGTATGTGCAGCTTAGTGCTCATCTTTGCACATGGAATTTGCCTGGCACAATTCTATGTACCCTACAAATTATACTATATATGTGTTGTAAAGCCAATGGCATGCAGGTTATAATCTTGTTGGTGACCCTTGACTCTTAAATTCTTTTCTTCTGAGTAATTTCTCTTGTCCAGTGAAGACCAGTAAAGTTACAGAAGTTTGTGCCCTTGTCCATGATAATAACAGAAATAATCTTGGGACCTTTAAGAAAACACAACTTTATTCTTCCCTGTGACCAAATGTACCATAAAGGGAGATTTGTCTGAATGTTAATGACATCTATTACGTGCTTCAGGAAAGGGATCAGAGAAAGCGAGCTGCTCATTCTTTGAGACTATCAGTGCTGGCATTCTGACACCTTGAACAAAAATAGCAGCAGCAGCACTATAAAATCATCTTTAAAACCACCAAGTTCACACCAGCAGTTAGCATGAGAAAGCCATAGACATTCATCTTTCAGGACTTTGCCAGCACTTCTGATTTCCTCTGTAAGGTCTTAATTGAGGTCATGAGGTGACATGAAATTTAGCATAAATACAGTTTAGGAGAATTCAGCTCTGTTTAAGAATTACACAGCTAGCGTAATTGACTGGGTCCTTTTTGGCCAAGCCAGACCTTTGGTTCATTGAGGGTCTTAGCAAAGTTAGGTGCAATAATGTTGCTCTGAAATTGATGGCAAACAGTGCTTTGTCCTAAATCAGGTCATAAATTAGATGTGACTCGTACAGTCTTGAGGAAGGTCTCTCAGATATGTAAGGCTTGGGTCCATGAGTCTGATGTTTCTCTCTTCTCTGTCACTACCTCTGCAGCTTTAGATAGGCTCCTGAACATTTTGCTGTCCTAGTTTCCCCAGCTGTTAAACAGGAATGACCATTCTTCACTTGTACATTTGTATCGTGTTGGTTTTGAGTGAATATCACTTACTGCATTAATTTTCAGTTAGAACAGGTGAGTAGTGGTGGCAAGTAGGAGAGGAGAGGGGACAGGACAGAGACAAGCACTGTTCCTAAGGAGTGGCACACCTGGACTGTGAAAAACAGAACAAAGTTCCTTGCTTGAAGGACTTTAAAGTGAATAAAACACAAACAGGGGACAGCTGCACTCAGGAAGAGTATAGCCTTAGTTATTTTTTGTTTTGGCAAAGTGTTAGGTATCTGACAACAGCTTTTGGAGCAAACTCTTGAATAGCCAGATCAGCACCCTTGAACATTCGGACCTTTAGCAGGGAACTCTCATTTTGTCAGAGCTCAAAACATCTTGTAATTTCTATGTGTTACCACTTTTGGAGCCTGAAGGGTATTTGTGACAAAGATGTAGATGATAGCATAGGATAAAAAAACATTTTTTCAAGGGAGTTTTGTTTTTTTCTCATAAAATTCATCTTATCTTCACTGAAGTGAAAATGTCAACAAAATATTCCCAAAATCATAAACTCTTCCAAAACATCTTGGTAAACTGAATTATTCTAGCAATCCAGCAGCAAATCTTTGATACAGTGAGTCATAAAATACATTATGTCTGCAAATGACTGTGAGAGGGGATTCCTGTAATTCCCTGGGCTGGGAAAACAAATGGGTTGGTTCTCTAAAAGCTAAGTAATTCTCAACTACAATAAAACATCTTTTGCAGCCTTTATTCCAATATGGGAAATTAATAAGGGCTTAGAAGCATGAATTTAGAAACAAGCCCTTTACCTCTGTTTTTAATACACTATTTGGGCAACTTCTTGACTTTACGAATCTACCATCTGTGGGGGGAAACTGAAAATTGAGAATTGCATATAGTGTGGTGATAACAGAATTAGCACAGACCATTAACTGGGGGTCTGAAAACAGCAAAGAAAGATTGAAGCTGCATTTTTTGCATCTCAGCCGAGTAGAAACATCACAGAAATCACCATGGTTTTCACACCATGCTGGCAATTTCAGAAGTCACAGGATGGAGAGAGCTGTTGCATTGCTGCCATGTAGTTCAGTTTATTTTAAAAGTTTAATTTTCTTGGAATTTCATTCCAGGTTAGAAGCAAGTCGTATATATTTTTCACTTCTTTCCTCTGTCTCTCACTGTAAGCAAAATCCCAAATCATATGTTCAACACATTTCAGAGCTGCTGCTTCACTGAACAAAGACTATTCATTCACAGCAGGCAGCAATAGTATATGATACATATACTACCCTGAATCCTAACTTATGATTGACACTATCCACTGTTTTTTCACTTCAGAGCCCAAGTCTTCTGTACTGAAAGGACAATTGTTTACTCCATCAGAAATAATTTCAGCAAGGAATTGGGAATATCTGTGGGAATTTTCAGCTTGCTATGAAAAATTAAAAGAATCTGATGGTTTTTGCTTTGTCCTTCTTGGCCCATCAGTAAACCTGAATGGTGGTTCGAAAATCAGAAGCCCCTGAGCAAGGTATGCAGTTCCCCAGAAAGCATAGCTCATCATTAGGCCTGTAATGAGCCCAGGCTGAGATAGGTTTACACATTTTGACAGGGAATATTACCATGACTTTCATTTTGTAAACACAGCTGTGGAATTTCATGAGGAATCCACCACCTGTTGTGTTCTGAGAAGCCTACTGTACGGAAACCTAATTTAACATTTTGCACACTTACTAAATTTCCAGAGACCAAGGGTGTTAGTGTCTGGCTGGGTCTGATTTTATTTTATGAAGGCTCATAGTCCAATCTTTCAAACTCACTATGAGACAGAATAAAAAAGTCTTGCAAATATGAAAATCAGTGTGAATCCCAGATAAATGATTTTTGGTGAGCTGGCACAGAAAACTCTCAGTTCAGCAAGGGGCAAAACTGATGTTAAACTGTGTGTATTGATAGATCAAGTTTTGAAAATGACAGAGTTTTGAGTGCTTCCACTTTAACCAAGCCAAAACAGATGCTGCCACCCTGTCTGCTCCCTAGGACAGTCCCTTGACCTAACAAGCTCTGTATGTTGTCATAGTGAGAAACCCTGTGCAGGACTTGCAGCAGGGTTAGATGCAGTCCTAAACCAAAGTGCAAATACAGAGCTCTGCTTCAGTGGTCCCTCTCTAAGGCATCACTCCTTCTTTTTTCTCTGTGGTTTAGTGATTTAAAGATGGCCTGGTCAAACCAGCATGATGTTGCAAGGAGGAGAGATGAAGCCAAGACCTCACTTTTCTCCTTCATACCCTGTAGAGGCATGTGAACTATAACGTGTGTTTTCTCTCTTTCATGGGCAGATAATGTGACAAGCTAGTCCTCAGAGAATGATTCACCCATGTGGATACTGATGCATATGGAGACAGGTAAGAGAAATTATCTCTCCTGTCATTATGTTTTCCTGGCACAGCTCTTGTTCACATGCAGACCAAGCCAAGTGCACAGATTATTTTTAGTTTTTCAATCTTAAATCAAATTTATAATTCAGCTTTCGTGTACTCAACTTATTTGGGCCATTGAAACAAGTCTTGAGAGTATTCTATTTTCAGCTGTATTTATACGGTTTTCATTTGAGAGCAACAACAAAAAGGTTTGGTTCAAAATCTGGCTTTTAAATTTTTTCACGCTAAAGCTTTGAAAAATATTCCCACCTGTGAAAGAAGTGAAAATATTCTTTGTCCTTTGAAAAGACATCAGGAAAGACAAGACTTCTATTGGTAGAACACCCAAAAGAATATTTGTGTGTGTCAGAAGCTTTCACTTAAATATCCAGCCTCATATTAATATTCAGAAAATGACAATTCAGCTTTCTTCAATTGCATTATTTTTAAATTTCAAAATGCTTTTTCAAATTAAATTGAAGTAAAAAAAAAAAAGTCCACTTTATTTCACAACAGTGTAACCTTTAATATATCAAAGTTCATTAATGCATCCTTCCTCCTTATTGACAAATGAGAACTTATTCCCGAAATATCTGTCTAGAAACATCTTCAAAATCTTCTTCTGCTCACAAAATCATTACAGCTTTGATAAAAGAGGAATACTAATACACATGCACTCACAAACATCACTGGACACGTATATGGGTATGCAGGCACGCATACATGTATATGAAGGAATTGGGGGTGTTGGTCAATGAAAAAATGAACATGAGCCTTCAGTGTGCGCTTGCAGCCCAGAAAGCCAACTGCATCCTGGGCTGCATCAGAAGGAGTGTGACCAGCAGGTCAAGGGAGGTGATCCTGCCCCTCTACTCTGCTCTTATGAGATTTCAGTTGGAGTATTGTGTGCAGTTCTGGTGTCCTCAACACAAAAACGACATGGAACTTTTGGAACAAGTCCAGAGGAGGGCCATGAGAACGATCTGGGACTGGAGCACCTCCCATATGAAGGTAGGATGAGGAAATTGTTGCTATTCAGCCTGGAGAAGAAAAGGCTCTGTGGAGACCTCATAGCAGCATTCCAATATCAGAAAGGGGCCTGTAGGGATGCTGGGGAGGGACTCTTCATTAGGGACTGCAGTGTTAGCACAAGGAGTAATGGGTTCAAACTTAAACAGGGGAAGTTTAGATTGGATATGAGGAAGAAATTCCTTAGTGTAAGGGTGGTGAGGCACTGGAATGGGTTGCCCAGGGAAGTTGTGAATCCCTGGCTGTGTTCAAGGCCAGGTTGGACATAGCCTTTGGGTGTTATGGTTTAGTGGCAGGTGTCCCTGCCCATGGCAGGGGGTTTGGAACTAAATGATCTTAAGGTCCTTTCCAACTCTAACTATTCTATGATTCTATTCTATGATTCTATATATTAGATGCCTTTGAAAAAGAAGGCTTCTGGCGCAGTTTGGCTTGTCTTCTTTCTAGAAGTAATTCAATCCTATCAGACATATGAAGTAATTCAAACCTATCTTCCATGTAGCACTAAACAAAACTTTCTCAGTTTATAGAAGATGCCCTCCCCCCCCGCCCATGCTGAGTTCAGCAGACTGAATTTGGGATCTTGAAATATGCAGGAGTAGGCATGGTGTGCATAGTGTGGATATTCTTGCTATTTACCAGGTCTGAAAGGAGGAGAGAGAGCCTAGCACTGCAGGAGCTGTTCATTTGCCAGGTCCAAACTCTCAGAGAATACTGCAGCCTTCCTCTGGAACAAATAATAGGTTTGTACAAAATCACCATCTTTCTGCAAGATGTCAATAAATGGAAGAGAAACAAACCACTGCACATCACCATGAAAATAAATGCAATTCAGTATAATGTATCAGAAAAGATAATTGCATATACCCTTATGGCAAGCAGAATTTAGCAAAAAGGCTATTTGATACTACTCATAGCATTGCTTGGTTAGCCCTGTGGAGTAGCCATAAATTCTCTTTTCCTGGCAGATGGAAATAAAGCCAAGTGATGCATCTGTTATCTTCAGAATACATCCACTGAAATTCAGCAAAAATGTGAAATAACAACCCTAAATTCTATATTCACCAGGGAAATTCAAAGTACTTTGTGCTTAGTTTTCAGTGCTTAGTTATACAGGCTTCCTTGTGCTATCTATAGCATTTTCAGTCTGACATGATAAATTGCCTCCTCAGGTCTCAGCAAGGATAATTATTCTCAGAGCAACTCACACAGCCACCCTCATTGCACACAGAGAGAATGCAGAAGTCAGGAGAGCTTGGCAAAAAAAGAGAAAGAAAGGAAAAAAAGGGAAAAAAAACCCAACCCAAAACCAAAAAACCACAGCAAGAACTTCAGGCCGCTTAAGCTCAACAGGTGGCTGAAGTCAAACTGAGCAGATAAACCCCTCCTTAGAGAGGTACAAAGCCAAAAGTAGAATCACAGAAACATAGAATGGTTTGGGATGAAAGGGGCCTTAAAGATTACACCCCCCTGCCATGGGCAGGGACACCTTCCACTAGACCAGGTTGCTCCAAGCCCTGTCCAACCTGGCCTTGAATGCTGCCAAGGATAGATGCAGATGTTGCTCTTTTCCTTCTTTTCCCACAGAGGCAAGAACATGTTCCCCCTTGTAGGACACAGACCTCCCGCAGCAGCAGATATAGATTTCCCATCCACCGAATTCGCCACATGTGTGGGGAAGTCAGACCTCTGCATCTCAATGGAATGCGTGGTGGCTGCAATAAGAAAGGATAAATTGCACTTTCAGAGCCTCTTGATTTCAAGTGAAACAGCTTCCCTTTCTCAGAAGTGCCAGCTGATGGGCATAGCTATTGCTCACATCATGGAGGTGACAAACTTGTAGAGAGCCTCAGTGAAAAGGAGAAAAGCCAACACGAAAAGGAGGAGATAACACCGCTGTTATTGATTTTTTTTTTTTTTCTGTGAAAACTGTTCAAATACTGCGATAGAATGGTAACATAAAACCAAGACAGAGATAGACAGGCAGATATGTCAAAGCAGATTGAATTTTCACTTTTCTTTCCCTTAAATGTATCCATGGGTTTTAAGGGCTCAAAAGTACCTAAAAAAATCTCCATTTAAGTGGCTTCTGAATTTCTGAGACCCAGTTTGTGCTAAATATTCCTGTCCGCTTTTCTTATTCATAAATACATGTACAACAGTTCACTGAGGATCTCTGACACTGGAATTGGTCCCATTTACAAAATGCCATTTTACATGGAGAAGAAGCTCATTCTAAGAACTTATATAAACATGGTATAGACAAGAAAAAGAGTAGAAGTAATGATAGGTTTTTATCTCCAACATCAGGGACAAAGAGGCACCGAAAGGCTAACTGATTTTCCTAGCCTGTAGACACCCCAAAATATCGAATCATAGAATCATAGAATAGTTAGGGTTGGAAAGGACATTAAGATCATTTAGTTCCAAACCCCCTGCCATGGGCAGGGACACCTGCCACTAAACCGTAACACCCAAGGCTCTGTCCAACGTGGCCTTGAACACAGCCAGGGATGCAGCATTCACAACTTCCCTGGGCAACCCATTCCAGTGCCTCACCACCCTTACAGTAAAGAATCTCTTCCTCATATCCAATCTAAACTTCCCCTGTTTAAGTTTGAACCCACTACCCCTTGTGCTAACAGTACAGCCCCTAATGAAGAGTCCCTCCCCAGCATCCCTATAGGCCCTCTTCTGATACTGGAAGGCTGCTATGTGGTCTCCACAGAGCCTTTTCTTCTCCAGGCTGAATAGCAACAATTTCCTCATCCTATCTTCATATGGGAGGTGCTCCAGTCCCAGATCGTTCTCATGGCCCTCCTCTGGACTTGTTCCAAGAGTTGCATGTTCTTTTTGTGTTGAGGACACCAGATCTGCACACAATACTTCAACTGAAATCTCACAAGAGCAGAGTAGAGGGGCAGGATCCCCTCCCTTCACCTGCTGGTCACACTGCTTTTGATACAGCTGGGATACGGTTGGCTTTCTGGGCTGCAAGCGCACACTGAAGGCTCATGTTCTTTTTTCCATCAACCAATACTCCCAAGTCATTCTCCGCAGAGCTGCTCTCAATCTCTTCTCTGCCCAACCTGTAGCTGTGCCTGGGATTGCTCCAACACAGGTGGAAGACCTTGCACTTGGCATGGTTGAACTTCATCAGGTTGGCATCAGCCCACCTCACAAGCATGTCAAGGTCCCTCTGCATGGCATATTCCTCCCCTCCAGCATATCAACTGAACCACCCAGCTTGGTGTCATTGGCAGACTTGCTGAGGGCTCACTCAATCTCGCTGTCTATTTCACTGACAAAGATGTTAAACAAGACTGGTCCCAACACTGATCCCTGACGGACACCACTCGTTACTGGTCTCCAGCTGGACACTGAGCCATTGAGCACAATCCGTTGTGTGTGGACATCCAGCCAGTTCTTTATCCAATGAGTGGTCCACCTATCAGATTGATGTCTCTCCAACTTAGAGACAAGGATGTCATGTGAGACAGTGTCAAACACTTTGCACAAGTCCAGGTAGATG